>APFE030095025.1:0-13520 GCA_000404065.3 Pinus taeda
GGATTCAGCTGGAAGTTCATCATTCTCCGGTGAAACGAGGAAAGACAGTCCCGTAGCTGAGAGATCGGATCAAGGGCCAGATGCGACCTTCGTGCCTCTGGTTCAGACCACGGTCCCGTGGGCAACTCTGTATATCACCCCTGCCGCCCGACTACTGCTCGACCCCATGAGATCCCTGGCACATTCCCTCGACATAAAGGGCATACTCTTTGTATTATCTTTGCAAAGCCCAGACCTGGTATCTGAAACGCCATCTTCGTTCTTCTGAGTCAGAGTCTCGGCCATTATTGATTAATGTCACCATTTTTTACCAACTCTGCAACTTTTCTAACTCCACGATGTCGTTCAAACTCCTTCTGATTCTCCAACGAGTCCAGCATTAATGCAATCAAAGCATCCAAGCAAGCACTCTGTACAAGTGTGCTACCAGCAGACAGCAATCTCACTATTTCCTTTATGGCCATATGCTGTTGTGCCAAAGTCCTGAGATCAGCAATGCTCGGGATAATATTTGGAAGAATTCTACCACTCTCGAATTCATTTAGATCTTTGGCATCTGACAGCCGGCCAAGTTCCTTTTCTAAGGTAGAGTGAGCATCTGCAAATGCCTTGACACATTGATCTATGCGAAAGCAATTGCGACCAACATTATTTACTGGATGTAGAGGGTCGTCTATAGGATCATCAATATACAGTGGATCAATACTCTGTCCACGACCTCGATTAACATACATCCCACTCCCATATATTGAAACACGCATTTGACGGGGGTCAAACACACATCCGAAAAAGTAAAGAAAATCCATCATCAAGCTCCCTAAGTTCTTTGCAACCCTGTTTGTTCAACCTTTCGCAGTACCTTCGTCCATTGCAAGAAATCAGTCCAGGAAACCTCTCATATACTTGATAGTGTCTGTGCTTCCATATTTATCTGGAAGGAAGGGAAGTCTTAAGGGCACTCCATCAGCATTGGCTTCAGAGGTTTGACATAAGATACTGGATTTGGATACTGAACCCCTGAACCCCTTGCATGTATCTATGGACTTCCTTGCAAGAGCGCATCATCAAATATCAGATATCATTTTTTTTTCGTTACACTGAAGACTAACTGGAGTTACAACAAGATAACCAAGTCATCTGTCTGTCAAGAAACCTTATCAACCACGTAAAGACCTGAAACTGAAGTGCTAATATCTAATCATCTTCCCAACTCTTAATGTGAAATATCAGCACCGATTATTAAAGAGGGCACATCTGATATAAGAGGAAGCTGCTTCTTTTGTTCATCAACCAACAATGAGTTCTACCCACCAAGCTTTTGCATTTATTTTTAGTATAACATTAGCAATGTAATCAGGCCTGCATTTTTTGACATGGTCTGCCAAGCAACACTGGGTCCAAACACCAAGCTCCAACTCGCATAACCTCTTTACAGTAGCATAAAGGTGCTTGTTCTCTTGTTGGGGCATTATGCAGAGGATAAGCTCAAGAGGGTTACCATTCCGCTCGGCTGAGTCATTTTACAACTCCCTCAACATTCCCATTGATCTCTGTTGCCGGTGATGCTGCCAAATCAGGGTTCATACGCACACCATATGTATTGCACAATTCTGGAAGTTTGCTAGAAAAAGTTTGAACTGCTTGAGGTGGAACATATTTAGAAAAATTTATCACTGCCCAGGAACTTATTTTGGCACCCCTCCATATGACCTTTCCTCTCATATTCCATGAACCTTCTAATATGTTTGCAGGTGGGGCATGGAGGTACTCCCTTATATAAGTTGACATGCCTGAAGGATTAAATCTAGTTTTCCCTCGCCAGCCTTTGGCACACATGAATCCTGCACTGAGAGATGGCACAGTTTCATCACCTTCAGTTAAGTACACGCCTCCTTTTAGGCAGCTCTCTGCTTGCCCCCCATCTGCTGAAGTGTCAATTCGAAATGGTATGTAGCATGTGTCAGCAGAAGGGGACAATTTATAAACATATGATCTTTTTGTAGGAATTCCAACACCATACATGGAGTATATCTCAATATCCGGGGCATTTGGCAATTTTGTTTCAAGAGGATTAGACCAAAAAAAAAAACCTAGAGCTGCTGGTTTGAAGTCTTTATCTGTGTCCAATTCTGCATCAACAATTCTGACTTTGCCATCACTTTCCTGCCATGATCTACTCCCCAGTTCATCATTAATTTCCAATTCTAATCCTTGTACAGAAAAATTAAATGGATCAACTGATTTCAGAAAATCAGTTGCCACTTCAAATAAGTTAGACAGTGAGAGAAGAAGTCTCTCGAGCTGAGGAATGATGGTCCTACTAAAATTATTTGCAGCTGACAAACCGTCCACATGTTCCAGGTTGCAAAAAAACTGGAGATGAGATGAAGTTCCATAGAGCACAATGAGTTGCGGGCGTTATTTCCAGCAAAGGTCCAAAAGAAAAGCTACCATAGAGTTCAAGCCTTCCTTAACCATATCCACATACTTCTTAATTATGCTAATGGATCGATCTATAGCATTACTTAAAATTTGCAACATTTGTTCCTGGGAGGAATGATGGACTCTTTTAGACCTGAGCACATTGATATGGAATGCTCCACAGAATTTTCCGATGAACCTCTGTGTCCATTTCATTTCGAAGAAGATTTACCAACACATCACATGTGCGACTTGGAAGAACTAAGTGGAAGCTTGAAATTATGGAAATCATGTTTGACCTCCAATGCACAGAGGATAGACAAACGCCAGAGGTACTGCTGATGCCAACTAAGGATGAATCCACATCTCTTTGACGTACTTGTAATGCTTATATTTTGGATCATCCAAATTGTCAGCAATGCCATAAGAAAAATGAGCATCTCCTCGTTGCATTAATCTTGGAGCAACAAAGTGTAGCAGATCTAAGACAACATGTAATGACTTCTGTGCCTGAAGATTTTGTGCCCTCTTTGCCATAGTAGCAAATTTCAAATATGGAACATTGCTGTAAGCAAAGCATGACATATTTGGCTTGTATATATGTCGATCACGAAAGGTGAATACCTGCTATGAGCAGGAGGCTAACAGACTATTCACTGAAGTGTTGGATCTTCTTCATGTGGAAGAATGAGGAGACTTTCTCCAAGTTTGTAGAGCTCAAAGAACTAGTTGAAAAAGAAAAAAGCAAGAAAGTGAAGGCTCTCAGGAGTGATAATGGAGGTAAGTACACGTTGAATGAGTTTAAAAATTTCTATGTAAAAGTAAGGCATTCAACAAGAGTTGACAACACCCCACAACCCAGAGCAGAATGGGGTGGCTAAGAGAAAGAACCAAAACATTGTGGTAGTAACCAAGGGGATGTTGCATGATCAGGGCCTATCTATGCACTTGTTGGTTGAAGCATGCAACACAATGGTCTATTTGCAGAACCGAAGTCCGGATCATATTTTGGGCATGATTACATCATATGAGGCTTTCTCAGGGAGGAAACTTGATGTGTCACACTTCAAGATATTTGGAGCCTTTGTCTATTGCCATGTCTCCAAAGATCTCGTGAAGAAGCTAGAGCCAACAATAGAGGTGTGGATATTTGTGGGTTACATTGAGACTCCCCACAACTATCGTGTGCACTTGCCATCCCTCATAATGAAAGTTGTGCGAAGGGATGTGAAATTGGATGAAGAGAGGGCCATGAGGTGCTCTCTTGAGAGGCAGCTTCAGATCCCACAAGCAGAGGAGCTTCTAGCTCCAAAGGAGGAACCTCAAGAAGTTGTGGAGAAACCACAAATTGAGGAGCAGAGAGTGGAGACATCCACTCAAGGAGAGCCATTTAGAGAAGGTAGAAAAATGACCCGGGAAGTTGAGAGACTTGTGCAGGATGTGAGGAAGAATGTGGGTGCTTCTTCAAATCAGCGTAGGTAGAGAAGGTCACTAGATTGGTACACTGACTACATGGCTCCGATGACGGAGCTTGCAGAGTCTGAGCCATCCTATTTCGAGGAAGTAGTAGAGAAACCTGTATGGGTTGATGCAATGGTGGAGGAGTACGAATCCATTGCAAAGGATAGTGTTTGGGAAGTGGTCCCAAGACTAGTAGAAAAATCAGTTGTGGGCTTGCAATGGATCTTCAAGGTAAAGAATGTAGCATACGAAAGCATAAAAAAGTACAAGGCCAAATTTGTGACCAAGGGGTACTCCCAGGTTGAAGGGATTGAATATGAGGAGACCTTTGCTCATGTAGTGAAGTACTCATCCATCAGATCAATTATTTCTTTGGTTTCACAGATGGGGTGGAAGATCTACCAGATGGACGTGAAAACAACATTCCTCAATGGAGTTATTGAAGAGGAGGTGTGTATTGAGCAACCATAGGATTTGAGACTTTTTATTGAGATTCTCATGTCTGTAGACTCAAGCGAGTGTTGTATTGTCTCAAGCAAGCACCCCATTCTTGGTACACTAAGATCGATAACTATCTCACTAGTTTCGGATTCACCAAAAGTGAAGCGGATGCAAACCTCTATCATATTTTGGTAGAAGGTAAATTGTTGATTATTGTTTTACATGTTGATGATTTGATTTTAACTGATGATGAACAACTGACCATATGTTTTAAGGAGGAACTTGTAAGAGAGTTTGAGATGAAGGCCATGGGTCTCACACACTACTTCCTCAGACTATAATTGTGGCAAGGAGATGGGGAACCATTTGTCTCTTAGGGAAAGTATGCCAACAAGATACTTCAAAGGTTCCGCATGGACATATGTAAACCCATGGAGAATCCTCTAGCAACCAACTGGAGGAAAGAGGATGCCACTTCAGGTGTGGAAGTGGATGTGACTATTTACTGACAGTTGGTGGGTTCACTCGTGTACCTTGTGAACACACAACCATATATGTGCTATTCAGTCAACCAGTTGAGCCAAGCCATGATTTGGCTGACCAAATTATTTTGGAGGGCATATAAGCATGTTATACAATACCTTAGAGGCACTAACCAGTTTGGAATATGGTACAAAAGGACATAGGGAGTGAAGTTGCATGGCTTCACAGATGTAGACTGGGAAGAAAGTCCAGCAGACCAAAAGAGTAAATTAGGTGGAATTTTCAGTGTTGGGTCTGCAACATTTTCTTGGTACATCAAGAAGACAATATCAGTGGCACTCAGCTCAGCAGAAGCATAATACATGGCTTCCATTGAAATAACTTGTGAGGCTATTTGGATGGGAAAGATAATTTTTGGATTGTTTAGTCAGACCATGGATTCAACTGTGATCTACTGTGATAATCATAGTTCCATAAAACTCTTTGAGAATCATGTCTTTCACTATTGATCCAAGCATATAGATATCTAGTATCACCATCTCCGGGACTGTGTGTAGAGGCGCATAATGTTGTTGCAGTACATTCCGACAAAGGAATAAGATGCTAACATTTTAAAAAGGCCTTGTCAAGCGGGAAGTTTGAGTTCCATAGGTGCAGGATAAGGGTGGTTCATAATCCCTTTCTTGCTGAGAGGGAGTGTTGAAAAATGCATCAAGAAATTCTCAATTTGATTTTTGCCTTGATTTAATTGAGAAAATTCGAATTTCCACATTAGCAGACAACTTGGATGATGTTAACTTGAGTGACATGGCTTGCGTCACCCAGTTTACTCACTAAATTCTAGTTGGAGGAGTTATAGTTCAGTTCATCATGTGTGATTGCTAATTTGTTGCAACCAAAGTCAATGATCTAAGGTTGTTTTGTTTTGTTTTGTTTTTTTTGTTTTTCAGTTAAACTAGTTCCATTGTTGGAAGAACTACTGGAGGGTCAAGTTGTGCAGTGGAACTTCAGTCAAACTCAGTGATCATCTAGTTAACTGATCAATCAACATAAAGTAGCTAATGCATGCAGAGAATTTGAGTTACCTAGTGGAGATGGAGATTCTAAGGTAGTGTAACATCTGTTATAGACTATTTCTAAGTATACAGGTGTTGCATGTAGTGAGAGGAAGGACCTAGAGGAATTACACAGTTCAATTGAGGGAATTTCCTTAAAAATAGGGATTAATTCCTCCAATAATATCGCAAGGAAATATGAGCTCAAGCCAAGGCAGAAATTGATTAAGTCTCAGCCAAACGCCTTCAGTGAGTAGAGAGATAGGTTGTGCACTTCCATAGTGAGCTCAGTTGAGCAAAGCAATTATATTGCATCTATATTATTTTAGTGCAAGAGGCATTAGGGTTTTTTAGCATATTACTTTCCCCAGATAAAAATACTTCTTGCATGTGTGTGATTTTTTATTGCATGTCCGAATTTTTTTGGTTCTAAATTGTCAAATAATGTCTTCAAAGTAGTAGTGTAGGTTTATGTCTTGTGATTTTGGTTAAAACTTCATGAAAAGTTTCAAATATACAACATAATTTCTACAAAAATTAATAATACTACTTTATCTCCAAAATTAATTTTATTACTAATTTATCTACAAAATCAATTTTACTAACACATTACAATTTTCAAAATTTAACTACGAACACATTATTCAACCCATTGAGTACATAACTTGTTATTATCTTATCTCACATATCTACACCCATATTAATCATAACAACTCCTCCTTTCACAAACTATAACAACTCCTCCTTTTATAACAACTCCTCCTTTCACAAACTACAATTGCTTGTTAACAAATCACTCTAACACAAATAGATCTTCTAAGTAACACTTGTTTTTTCATATTAATCAATTGCTTTATTACTCAATATAAAATCTATCACCCTAAAAACGTGTCTCTACCATAACACCTCTTCCACAATGGCTCTCACATTGAGCTCAAATACTAAAACAAAATCTAGAACCACATAACTAATTGTCTATTTCATACCTTGAAAATATATATATATAATATATATATATTATAAGAACTTCAAATTTAACTGATAATTTTAATAATATCCCAACAATAACTAATTTTCGAAATATATAACTAAATATTCCACGCAAGGCTTCTTAAGCCACATGTTCCACACCTTGCACTAAGTGGCACTTTCTACTATGTTGCTGTGGGTGCTTCTTTTTCTGCCTTTTTGACCTTTTATTCTACTTATTTCCGGAGATGTAGAGATTTCAGCCACCCAAGGCTTCTTACTAGTTGAACAATACATGATTACGTCCTCATCTTCCAATGTTACTTTAGATTTATCAACACAAATCCCAATTGAAAAAACAAGATATATAGTTAAATCTTGCAGTGGAGGCTTCCTTCCAATTAAAGAATCAAGAAATGCAACCACGTCTTGCACTGTTACCTTAGTTTTATCAAGGTAACTACCAGTTGAAGAATCGAGATAAACAAATGAATTTTCCATGGGTGCCTTCGTTTTATCAACGCGAATGACAGTTGAAGAATCGGGATAGACAACAGAATCTTTCACCGGTACACGTGAATATCGGTTGGAGAATTAAGATATACAACCAAATTTTCCAACGGTATTTTGGTTTCATCAACATGAATACGAGACGAAGAATCAAGATATATAGCCAAATATTCCACTTGTACATTAGGTTTTATGAACACAAACACCAATACTTGTTTTCTATCTATTAAAAGTGAAGTTTCCAACTAGGAATAATGCCAGATCTAGCGAGTTATTAAGCATATCTCAATGGCCATAGGCAAGAAGAGAAGCAAAACAAACACCATCCACAGCTGCTACTTGCCCATTTCTCCTTGAGGCATTTTTGTTAACCATATTGAAGTATATTGCAAATTCTTCACAATCGTCAGAAAATATATCATAGTTTCCAACCCATTTTGATGTGGTTACATTGCATGGTGAATGATTGTGTATGGGGATCTGATTGTTGAACCATGCATGTCTTATGAATGACCAATAAATACAGTTTTATTAACATTATGCTTAAATTAACACACTTGACTTCCCTTAAGAAATCAATCTAAACAAGAACATATCACTCCACTATTTTGATTTCAAAATCCACAGTTGTTATGAGAAACAAAAAAAATAAAACAATACAGAGATAGTAAAATTGTCTCAATGAGAGACTTTTATTAATTGAACCTCATACACAGAGTATATAATTAGCTTATCACTAGATAATCACAACTTCGAAGATAATGATGCCTACACAATTCCAATTCACTCTTGCATTATAAAACGACACATTCTAGAACATGACATTAAAAAATAGCAATTTAGAATCTTAATTTTTGTAATTATCTTTAACACTCCCCCTTAATTAGTAAATGAATTATTTACTGCACCTAACTTGTCTCTACATAATGTAAACTTATATTTTACTATAATATCAATAAACATGTCTAGCACATTATTATTTGTATTACAATATATCAAATCGGTGTCCTTTGACTGAAGTTTTTCTAGTACAAAATTATGATGTGTTCCAACGTGTGTTGATATAACATGATAAATTGGGTTGTTTATGAGTTTCATAGAGCTTTGATTATCACATTTGATGATGATTGGTCCTTCCTATTTTTCTCCCATGTATTCAATAATCCTTCTTAGCTGAATTCTTCATATGTTGTGTTGCATAAGGCCTTGTATTCAATTGTGTTGTAGCCACTACAACACCCAAAATTTTAGCCTGTATATCATAATTTTGCCCCCCCTGTACTTTTCAAGGTCTTAATGGTTACCCGTGTTGATCATAATGGTCAAAACCCTTTAATAATAAAGCCACCACTGAAGCTACAATTGTTGTATAAGCACATTATCTAAGCTTTCCCATCTTGCTTCATCCTCGACACTAGGGTTTAGGACATTTGCATTCATTCATTTTT
Source organism: Pinus taeda (assembly GCA_000404065.3). NCBI lineage: Eukaryota > Viridiplantae > Streptophyta > Pinopsida > Pinales > Pinaceae > Pinus > Pinus taeda. The sequence goes on from APFE030095025.1 coordinate 8,789, forward strand.
CTTTAGATCTTGTAGAATTGTTCTTCCATGCCTACTTATTTATGTAGAGAGTACATTGTTTTGGTGTTTATGTGTGCTTTTGTATGTCCCAAGGTATGGCCAAGACTACAACTAAATCAAAAGATGTAATTCATAGAAAGAATCATATATCATTATGTCAAGGTTTATAAGATGCAACATAAGCCATCTGTAGTTCATTGCTAGCATACCATAACAGGTGTTGACCATGCTTCATCCACACTTGAGTCCACATGTAATATTGAATTTGGAACCCCCTATACTAGACTCTATCTACCATCCTTTACCAATGGCCTCCTAGAGTTTCACTCCCTATTTACTTATTTAGGGTTTCCTTAGAGCTTAGAAAATTTTACCCTAAAATCTGAAAGATCTAAATTCTTCTCCTAGTCACTGCTCTTAGTCTCTATCAAGTCGCAGATCCACAAAAAGTAAAATTAAACCATTGTTTAACTTGTGATTTACCTAGATCCCTTAGACACATAGTCATAAAATCGCGACTGGAAAATATAGTAACCTTTGCGGCCTTGTGATCTCTCTCCTTTTTGTGACTTGCGACCTTCTCTCTCCCCGCGACCTAATTATCAGACCCATAGTCACTAAGTTGCAATCATGGGTGAAGAAACCAACAACTCCTACAACCTTTCTATTTATGCAACTTGGCATCTACCTCTTGTTGCGATTTGCGACGGACCATTCCTTAGTCGCATAGTCACAAGATTGCATCTGAGAAGGTCAACGACCTATGCGACCTACTCTCCCGTGTGACCTTGCGACTTGTTTTTCTCCATGACTTCGTAATTTGTCTTCTCTTGTGACCTGTCCTCTCTATGCAACTTGTGACACAATTTCATCTTGTGATTCCCCTTAAGCCACAATTTCTACCTGCGACTTGACCTTGCAAATGAAAGTTGCGACTAGTCACTAGATTTGCGACTTGCGACTAGCCACTAGTTTTGTGATTTGCAACCTCCCTATCCTTGTGTTTTCCAATTACGACTTGTTCCTGTGTCTCTCCATATCTCTACCTCTTTAGCTTCCACAACCCTTTGTATTCCCTAAACCCAAACCTTATATCCAGATTTCCCCTTTGTATTCTACACCTAAACTCTATCCTTCTTCATTCTTTGCATATCTCTCTTATGCCCTCACTCTCCTTTGAGATGGCATCTTTGCATGTTGATGAGATTCAACATGAGCCTGTTAATTATCTTTTTGAATCTGTCCCTGATTCTCCTCATATTATGCTCCCTCCTTCATTTGTTGACCATGATTATGAAGCAACAATCCTTCCCATGAAGCATGATACAAGAATGATTCTGTTGCTGGTAAATCAAAATCTTGGATGATTTGGTTTAAAGGGATGCTTCTTCCAATGATCCCTTACAATCTCCTTCATTCACAACCCCAACACAAAGTTTTGTACTATATGATCGCGAGTTGTAGCAAGCGTGTTGATTCATTTCTTTCTCAAGCTGACCTCAATGTCTATGGTTTAAGTTCTGAACTAAATCTAGATGAAACTGAGGCCTCTTCACTTGAACCTTTTCATCCATTGTACCCTCATTTGTTCCATGAATATGATACATAAACTCTTTCTCCAAAATATTTGTATCTTTCTTGGTTCGATTAAAATCATCTACTTGAGGGTGATATTTTACAATCAAAGGATGTGCATATTGAATCCCTCACTCATGATCTATTCAATCAACAATTTCTAATAGCTGAAGAACAAGACCCTACTTCTCAGAAAATTCAATATTGTCCCCTAATTACTTCATCATCATTCTTAACCTTTGAAGAGTCTCATGTAGCAGATGCCCAATCTCACCAAATCGGTGGCTTTGACAACTGTTATCTTATAAAAAATGTATTCTTTGACATTGTTGGACACCTAATCCTAAAGGGTTAGCGTGGAAGCCGAATGGATAAAGCAGTCCAAGGGACCTTGGGATGTGAATCCCAACGGTCACCATATTGTACTATAAATGTACATCTTTTGTGAATAAAATTGTATCGCATGCTTTATCTTTCTATCTGTTTCCCGTTAACCATGTCTGTTTAACAAGGTATCAGAGCGGACGTATTCCTGCCCGGCAAAATTAATGTGAGCCATTTGTCTTATGACCTTTTTGTGCAATTTATTTCTGCCACATTCCTCTGCCTGACACTGCAAGCGCAACCGCTGTCCAAGCTGTTCTGACATGTCTGTCTGTCCTACCGGCGCTCTATTCTGCATACCTGCCTCTGTCCGCTGCATGAAAAGAAACGCTGCCTTGAATAGGGCTGCCTACCCTCATTACCTGCGCTCTGTTATGCTGAATGCCTGAAGACTGAAGACTGCATAAAAAATGGTGTCAGAGGTGAAACGCCTAGCCTGCAAGTTGCTGAGTGATAGGCTGCTGAGTGAAACGCCTGGACTGACAGGTATTCATCGCTATTATTTTTTCTATTAAAACAAATTCTTGGAGAGGTGTACCGCTTTCGTCCTCAGTCTCCCTAGTTCATGAGAGCCCAAACTTGGGTGCTATGTGCTGTTTTGGTTTAATTTTTTGAAAACGGTCAGATATCCCCTCATTATCTTCGAACTAGCTCTCCTGCTCTCATCTTCGAGACCCGTCTGGTATCAGAGGAGTTATAATTCTGGTATCATGTTTTAATGCATACAAGGTCATAAGCAACCTGCGTTTTGACTTCAAATGGTCCTGTAGCAAGCTTTTCTACCAGGAACGCTGCAGTCATCTTTGCAGCTTCTATAGCCGCCTTAGTACTCACGTTGCTTTCCATTGAAGAACTTTTCTTGTTGTTTTCTGTTTTCTCAAAAGGGATATTATAAGAATAAGGTTGCGGAGAGCTTGATTTGGAACAAGAGCATGAAACGGCTGAGGCGCTCTCCCAGTACCTGATTCGTGTTACAATTACAGAAAAGCACAGATGCCCACGGTCTCTGTGCCTCTTTTTCATCGTTTTCGATACAACTGACGAATTGGGTTTTAAAGAAGAGATCGTTGAGAGGGCATATGAAATCCCCATAAATTGTTGTTTGTTGGCTATTATATGTTGGCTTATATGGTTACTCCTGCATTTAAGCATGGAATATATATTAATGTTTTTTTGAAAGCTCGTACCCGCTGCACCATGGAAAATCATTCACTTCCGCTACCTGGTGATTTCGACACTTAGTCTGGTTCATATGGCAGTTTATATAGCTATTACCAAACGCTTACCATTCTCATTCAACAGTCTGGGGTTTAACATTGGCTTCTGGACCTCTGCCACGTTCAAATCTTTTCCAGAGACAGCGACCAATGCTTGGATTTGCAGATTAATCCTCGGCACTTGCTCGTTTTAGATCAAGTCTGACAGTTACCAATTCAAGTCTGAGAGTTACCGATTCATTATGTGATTAAAAAAAAAAACAATTACACTAGCATTCGAATGATCAAATACAAATGAGAATAGCAGAGTTTTAAAGGTCGCATTCTTAATATCCTTTAGTACTATGGCTCACCTGTCAATTGCCTTTCTATGCGAGTTATAGAGCTTGGCTATGTACTCTCCAACCAATGCTCAACTCAGGATGCCGAGAGCTCATCTCCGCTTTGCACCCGTCTCTTGAGAGATTTTACAACACTTGAAGAAAATAATACATTTTCTCATGGAACCCACAATTCGTCGTTCTTTACCGATCATGAGCATGTAGAAGTCAACGACTGCCCAAGCTTTTGATATGATTGTTATCCGTTTTCAAATTCGGTGATATCTATGTTTTAGTGCATTTTGATCTCGAGTGATTTTACTCCATGATCTTTGAAGCACATAATATTATTTATTTGTGACCAGACACGAAGGGTACCCAAGTTCATTGCAATATTGTTGAATGTCCTACCCTTATGCAATTGCTACAACAAATGATTTTGACGATGCTCTGTTTGGAGACAGTCCACACGGGCCGCCTGTAGTAGAGGACAATATTGCTTTCAGGATATGATTTAGAAGGCTTTCTAGAAAATTGAGTCATCGAATTTATTTTCACGAGAAGTCCGACTTTTTACTATGACTAATACAGGACCGAGTTCTATTTTCTATCACAGATTCTAAGATTGCTGCAAGTTCGAGCTTGTATATGAGTGTTCTTTTTCCTTGTCCGAGCTGTAATTGAAGTTGTCACAGATCAAATGACAATCATGAAGATGATTTTATAATTCAAACGATGGAATTCTTTTTGGATTTATATATATAAAGAAGAAAAGGTTCTCACATTGTATACAGAATCGATCAGCACGCTGAGAAAAAATTAGCAAGTAGAGTAGTAACAAGAGGAAGGTGGCATCTCATAATAAAATAAGGTTTTTGATTATTTTCAGGATGATGGATGGTTACTAGTTTATACAGTTTTCAGGCAGTTTACAGTCTTGTTTGCAGCACTTCGATTTTCATACTTGGCATACTTTCAGACTCTTTTTACATAGTATCGTTACAGCAGGTTGATTTTGTTGACAGCGTTACATTTTGGAACTTTTATAGCATTACATGCTATAAGTTGAGATCATGGATAGAATGGGTATTGTATTAGAATTATTGAATACTCTAATACACTCTACCATGGACAATACAATTATGATTGATAAAGCCACTGTTGCAGACATTCAAATCTGTTTGAAAAATGTACAAGAAAACATTGAATTTTTGCAGTTGGAATCTCAGCTTCAGC
>APFE030095028.1:0-16754 GCA_000404065.3 Pinus taeda
TAAGACAAAGAAATAGTAATAAGAGAAATATCAAGAAATACCATACTTTTATGGTTAGTTTAAAAGTTAATTTGCTTGCTTATTAATTTATTTAGTAATAGATACAAATATATCTATATAAAATGATATTAGGTTGCTAAAAAACATAAACATAAAAATAAAACCAGAAAATGACGATAAAATAACAATAGAATAAATAAAATACAAATAGACCCATGCATAAATAAAATAATAATTAGAAAGGCTAATCATTCCATTAAATATCTAAATAATACTTAAGAACAAGGCTGGTAAAGGACTCAGATCATTGAAAAAATCATAAAATTAAATAAAATTTAAATTAAATTAATAACTAGAATAATATATATATCCATAAATCTAAGGTAGAATAGAACACTAATAATAATAATCATAAAAATAAATGAATAAAAGAGGAAATAAATATCTAGCTAAGAATGTAAAAATGCTAACGATATATATCTATATATAAAATTCTATATAAGATAAGATTATACTTAATAAGATCCCAAAGGAAAAAATCAACCAGGAAGAGTGCCAATGAGACATAGGAGGTGAAGGATGGTATCAAATCCACAAGAACATCCTAGATCCAGGAGGAAAAGGAAGAAACAAAAGGCACACGGGGGGGATGAAGGAAACACCACAAATCAACAAGGGGGGTGGGGGGCAGGGAAGAAACACTAAGAAGAATGGGCAGGGATCCAACATCTACTTAACTTCCAACCATCATCTCTGTTGAGATTGATAGGCCTTCTCTCAATTTCAATAGCTTCCCTCAATTTACGGTGATGGAACTGAGCCACTTTGGCAATAACCTTGGCCTCCTCTATACAGACATGATGCTTGGTCTTGTCTACATGCTCTGCTAAGGCTGAAGATTTTGTTCTCCCATGCCTCAGGTCAGCGACATGTTCGCAAATTCTTTGCTGGATGGAGCGCCCTGTCTCCTATGTCTCATTGGCGCTCTTCCCTATTGATTTTTTCCTTTGGGGTGTTATTAAGTATAATCTATCTTATATATAATTTTTATATAAATATATATCGTTAGCATTTTATATTCTTAGCTAGATATTTTTTCCTCTTTTATTTATTTATTTTTATGATTATTATTATGAGTGTTCTATTCTACCTTAGATTTATGGATATATATATTATCCTAGTTATTAATTTAATTTAATTTGATTTTAATTTATTTTTATGATTTTTTCAATGATCTGAGTCCGTTACCAGCCTTGTTCTTAAGTATTATTTAGATATTTAATGGAATGATTAGCCTTTCTAATTATTATTTTATTTATACATGGGTCTATTTGTATTTTATTTATTCTATTGTTATTTTATCGTCATTTTCTGGTTTTATTTTTATGTTTATGTTTTTTAGCAACCTAATATCATTTTATATAGATATATTTGTATATATTATTAAATAAATTAATAAACAAGCAAATTAACTTTGAAACTAACCATAAAAGTAGGTATTTCTTGATATTTATCTTATTACTATTTCTTTGTCTTAAAACAACATATATATATATACATATATATATATATATATGATCTAAATAAATTAATTTATTATTAAGTAATTTAACAAACAATCAAATTATTAAACTTAACCTCGGTAGTGTTATGGACCTCCAGTGTGGTTCAATCAACTATTAGTGACCAAGCTGAATTCATTTGGAGTGTCCAAGTATTTTCATTTCCACTTTCTAATACTTCTTCAATAACTTCACAATATAGATCATATTTTTGCAACTTCAGAAACCAATTCATCATGCCATGATTCATCATTTAAATCTTCAAAATCCATATCCCTCTTACTTAGATCATTAGAGGCTCATTTCCTATCAATAGTAGATCATGAGTATTTAAAACCAAAACAAAACTGAAAATTATACCTTGGAACACTTCTAAATTAGAGTTTTGGATCAACACATCATCTTAGCTTCAATAGGTAACTATCAATGCAAACATATTTAGATCAGGGAGCTCGATTTATGTGATTCTCACTACAACCATCACACTTTACCAAACCAACATGCTCAACCTTACTTGAATCAATATTGTAGAGTCACATCAACTATGATAGCTTATTGAAGTTTAGATGTCAGATTGAAGCCAATATAAAATTCATCAATATCAATTCTTTAGACGAGGTGACAAGTAGATCTTTCATCAAGTCATGACATCATCTATTTTCATTCCAACAAGTTGTCATTTATCATGTAATATCAATCCAAGCTTCATCAAGTCATTTTCATGCTCATAATACAAGTCTTTTCTATCACTAGATGAAAATGCATACACCGAGGATAAGTCATGTAGGTTCCATATTCATACTGAATCACAACTATTTATACTTCAACCATTGTGCTAGGAACAAGGAGGCCAATACAAAACCATTATAAAATACCAATATAAATCACTGAAATGCATTATTCCCACATAACATTGTCATCGAGGAAAATCATCAATCGTCAAGTCAAATCATGAGTCATCAGGTCAAACTCCATATTTGCTATCATAGTGATATCTAGAGTCCAAGACATATCTCAATCATTGAGTCAAGGTTCTAAGTCATTATCAGGCATCATACATCTCATCGTGTCAAACCCTTGTAGAACAAACTTTAATCATAATGACACATCTATATGCATATCCCGATCATCTGCAAACACAAGTTCAACTTTCATGTTTAAATTATAGTAATCATTCAAAATTTCCTTCTCATATATCTTTCTGTTGTCTACTTCATGTCAATAGGAATGATACTCTTAAGGAGAACACCTGATTTCATGCACAAAACTTCATTTTGCGTCCAACAGGCATAGTCGTACCCATAGGCCTTCCTCTAATCAGTTGGAAAATTACAGTTGCCCTCTTGATCTTGCATCCATGCGGTTGGAAGGATATAGTCATCACTATAAGCTTTCTTTCATGTGAGTGATTCTTAGAGCAAGGGAAAATTTTCCTTAGATCAGAACTTGTTGCAAATAATCAATGTCATATATTTGACTATCCATGCCCATAAATCATATTTCAACAATAAAGAGTATATAAATGACAATAGGAGAGGGTATCATATGGAGATGTTCTCCCTATGAATGGGAATCCATTTCAGTCATCCTCATTCATGTCATCAACCTATCTATAATATTATCATGTATCTAGATCTGTTAGATAATAAAGTCAAACATATATCCATCATGGTCATAACATGATAACAACAAACACTACATCATCACATCATGACACCAATATTTCATCAAGGGTTAGAGTCATATGATAGGGGCATCTAATAGGCGTGTCATCACACTTCAAATATAATGAGCACAATATCACTTAAATCAATAGATCAAGTTAGGGCATTCAATTTTACCATATTCCATAGTTGCTAATCACATCAAAAAATTACCACGGTTAATAAAAGATCTTGATATCAATCTCATAGTTCTAATTCTATCATTAAGGTTACCATGCTTATTATTTCAGGTCATTCAATAAAACTTTACCAAAACAAAAAGGGTGTCAACCCTTTTTCCATACTTTTATCATGCTCATCACAAGCATTTTCAATACCATTGTATATAGAAATCAATGAGATAACCTTCCATATGAGATCCATCATGTCTATATACATTTCAAGTGTCAATAGTATCATTTACTAGAGTCAAGGTGATATCCTTATTCACAAGATCGGGATATCCAAAACAATAGATGTTAGCCAAACATCAGGTGTACCACTATACCAAAGATCGACATTAAGTAGCCTTATAGAATTTAAGAAGTTCATCATGATCAAAATGTTCAATACCAGGTGCACCATTTCATCATAATAAACATAAAGCCAAATCACTTTCATAGGTATGCATGAACCATTTGTGGATGAAAAATTCATCATACGTTAGGGCTTATTGTTACATTTAATATTATAGCTTAAACATAACATAATATATCATGCATACCTTGTAGTATTCAAATACCTGTGCACATTCTTATTTTATATAGTTAGCTTGTAGCACATTTTCACCTTTTCATCAGGTGCCTCTTTACCTTTTCAAGCACTAGAATTTATTTCCTGCACCTCAAATGATGCTCAAGAAGGATCCTCCTCTTACATCTCATCAAGGAGGTTAGAAACATCTAAATACTCAAATATATATGTAGGAAGCAAAAAAACAATAATAAGATATTTAAGTTCAAACAAAGGTAAAGACATAAAGGAACATCATAATTCAAGAAATACTTCTTCAATGAGAGGTTAAACTCTCCCTCTTGAACCAACCATCATTGCCCATTGTCCATATAAAACTGTTTCCTTCAAAAAACGTTCTCAATAACCAATCCCACTAGAGAATATCCCATCTATGGCTTCATCAAATATGTGACAAGTGCTTGAACATTTTTACTTTGACCATGCTAGGGTTTCTAGACTTCATATCTCAAATATTTCCTTAAACCAGGGTTTCCTTCAAACCCTAACCTCATATTATCCTTCAAACCCTAATACACAAATTGCCTAATATTTTCCTCGAATCATCGAATTATTTTAGGTATCATCCATATTATCTTGCTTCCATCAAAAGTGTCTCCATGGGGTGATCTTCATGAATTTTATTCAGCCAGCTCTATTACCATGTTAATTTTTCTTAGGGCTATATTTTTCTTTGCTTGACAATTTCATTTCTTAAATAACACATTAAGTTCAACCCGTAACATCAAAACATTATTTTGATTTATATCATTATTCATTAGCATATGCAGTTATTTGTAAAGAACAATAAGATCATCGTCAATGCAGCAGAACATAAAGGAACAATAAAATAAAAGCATTCACACATAGATACATGAGGATTGGTTAGAGACCAGGGAAAAACCCACTATGGGAAAAACCCTTTGTGAATTATTCTTCTTATAGATTATCATTAAATGATTCAACAAAAGAGAGTGTAGTGATCCATAACTTCATCTTTGCAGCTAACTAGAAAAAACAACTACAACATCCATGAAATCAACCCAACAAAGCTTATACTCAAGATATTGATTCTAAAGTCTGTATTGAACTATCACTAACATAAGTCAACTTAAAAACCCTGTGGTCTCTAAGTGAAATATTTGTAACTGAGATTTCATCTTTTAGGTCTTGATCGCATGAAGGAGTCATCGGAGCTACTATAGCTACTTGGTCTCTCTCTAAAGCACTGTAAGCATGTGACTTTGGTAGGATCTTCCCAAATTTATCTCAAATTCTAAGTCACACCCTTCTGGTTGTTATGCTAGTGAATTTATCAGCCTAGCTTGGTTTACGAGTGACTAGGTCTGCAACCAAAAATATGAAACCCTAACTCGTAGTTGCATGGATGGAGAGTTGTTCATGCATCTAGAAGGCTCTAGTCACATGGATAAGCTTCTGTGCAAGTAGCTACGATCGAATCCATCTCGTGTTGTACCTATGGATGTGTCCCAAAACCCTAGTTCTGAAATGCAAACTTTAGAACCTGCAATTTTACCTCAGAGTGAAATTATTCCTTCGCGAACTAGCCTCAAACCTATGCGAAGCAAGATTTTATGAAACTAGCTCTAAGAATAAAAGAGGAGATAGATCAACGACTTCAAAATTGGCCTGTTCAAGGGGAAACCTCCTTTACATTACACAAATGAACAATTCTTGGATGATACAAATGAAAAGACCTCCTTTGTATATATAGGGAGTCTAAGGGGTCACAATATAATCAAAGCCTACATAACAATAAGATTGTAAGGGCACAATAATAACAATAGTGGGCTTCTATGGGGCGCACTAAAAACAATATGGGGACTACATGGGCACAACAATACAATAAAGGGGTTGCACTAATAACAATAAGGGGCTACACTAGTAGTATAGGGACCTAACATGCCCCTCTCCTTAAAAAACATGTTGTCCTCAATGCTTGACTAGTTTTGGATGCTTTTGTATAAAATTTTCATCCTCCCATGTGGAATCTTCAACAGGTAAGTTATTCCACTTGATGAGATACTCTAACATTGATCGATTTTGTAGCTGTTGGATTCTTGATTCTATGAATTATGTAGGTTCCAGTATGATTTTTTCTTCCTCATCAAGTTCCACCAATATTGTTTGAACTGGGAGCTTATCACCTCTAACCTTCTTTAAGCATGAAACATGGAAAATTGGGTGCACTTGGGAAGATGGAGGAAGCTCCAATTTGTATTCCATAGTACCAATATTTTGCAACACCTTGTAAGGACCATAGTAGTTTGGTGATAATTTATTATCCTTCCTAGCTTGCTTGAGGGATATTTGTTTGTATGGTTGTAGCCATAAAAATACCCAGTCTCCTACATCATAACTTCTTTCACTCCGATGTTGATATGCATGTTGTTTCATTTGATTATGTTGCAATGTGAGGTTATCCTTTAAGAGTTGAGAATTTTTTGTTGATGCTCGATGTGATCTTCCACTGCTCGAACCTTAGAATTTTATCTTAAAGATGATGTGGTGGATGGTGGATAATATCGACAAAGTGCCAATGCATTACAAGATATCGTAGGATTCATTTGTTCTTTCTCAGGGGTTGGTTCCTAGTGTACATCCTCTTCTTCTGACGTTTATTGATCTTTTTTTTCATTCTCTTCATAATAGATGTAAAATGATTTCTTATCAGAACACTTATGACCTTTAGTGTATTTGATATCACAACTATAAAAAATCCCTTTTGCTCTTTTTTCCTTCGAATATTGTGGTGTCAACCTTGTAGGTTATGGAGGGCTAGGAGTAGCAACATATCCGTCTTTATAGTTGTGAGTGGTAGACTTCCTCGTTGACATAATTTTGCTTTCCACTTTTTTGGCCACCTTGAATGCCTTCTCCAATGAATTAGGTTCCCAAAGGTGAACCTGATGTTGGATTTTATCATTTAAATTCACTATGAATACCTAAATCCTATCCTCCTCTGGAATATCATTTACCCTGATATTCATTTTTGGAAGTCCTCAATGTGCTATGCCATTGAACCCTTTTGCTTGAGATTTATCAATTGGCTAAAGAATGTGTTTCTCTTTGTATCCTCAGAATGTGTTATCATTTCCTCCATAAAAATAGACCAAGTGAAAGTATGTTTATGAGAGAAAATCCATTCATACGATAGAAATTGATTGGGTTATAAATACAAGTTACAATATATACTTTTTGTGTGTTTTTCACATTATGGTTATCAAAATATTGCTATCTGTAGTATCCATGTTATGGGATCCTTGCCATCAAAATTCCTCATATAATTCTTTGGAATATGGTGGGTCTTCAATCCAATTTTTCGGTTCTATGAAATCATGACTAACATTTCTCTTTTTCTCATCATGAGTTTCCTTTACTACCTTTTTTCCATTAGGAGGCCTTTCTTGTAGGGACTTTGTCCCACCTCCCTTCGAACATTCCATGTTTTTCTTCAAATATTCCATGTTGCCATTACATTTTGCTTCTATACCATTTATCTTATTGATCATAGCTTCGATAGCTTATGTTACATTTTGTGAGAGCGAAATTTGTTGCACTTGGTCTCGTTATTTTGATATATCATGTTGCATTTCTTCCTCTTATTCATGTGTCATGGTAGAGATTTCAGGTGGCTTACTAGATGTTTTTATTTACTTGCTTTCAGTCATTTCGAAATAAAGAAATGATATATATGCTTCACTATTCCCTCTCAATCACTTCAAACTGCTTTTTCAAAGAAAATATATGAAATTTTTAAAAAGACTACACACTATTTTTCTCTTTGTAGGAGATCTATATTGATTTTGTTGTCTCTCTATAATTTAGGATCTCTAAGGTCTAAAATTTCACTCTTGTGGTATCCCTATGAGTCCTATTTCCAACCCCACAAGTCTGATAGATATTGTATTCTCCAAGAAAGCATTATGCCCAATCTTCCACGATAACCTAATTATAGATTGTTTCAGTAGGGCAAACTTCTATGGCATGCCACTTGTTACTATTTTTCCCTTAAGCGTTGAAAATGATACCCAAAAAACTAAATTTGATCATCTTTCTATTAATTTTTATGAAATTTGAATCTGATTCTTGGAGAGAAAGTTATGATGATTTTCCCAATCTCACATGTTTGACATTGAATTCTGGATCCTACAAAAACCCTAACTTCCTCAAGTGATATCTCTGAAAATATAGAGAGACAACATCTAAAATTCAGTCATGAGGTGCATCAAGATTTTAGCTCAAATGGGTTTTAATTTCAGCTTCTGAATCTTCATATAAAAACATGTATAGCAAAAATTCGATGATGTTTTGTTTGAAACAGTGAAACCCTAGAATCTAAGCTCTGATACCAAATGTTATTCAACCAACTCACAAGATAAAAGAGGAGACAGATCAACGACTTCAAAATTAGCCTCTTCCAGGCAGGAAACCTCCTTTACATTACAAAAATGAAAAATTATTGGATAATACAAATGACAAGGCCTACTTACTATATATAGGAGTCTAAGGGGCCACAAAATAATCAAAGCCTACATAACAATAATATTGTAAGGGCACAATAATAACAATATGGGGACTACATGGGCATAACAATACAATAAAGGGGTTGAACTAATCAGAATAAGGGTATACACTAGTAGTATAGGGACCTAACACAAAAACCAAGATAGAAGAGTGTCTCATGATTATGTCCAAATGAGGTAGTGGTCACTTGTATTTATGGCCTTCCAAGAGGGTCCACTTTTCTTTAGGGCCGACCTTGCTAAATATGCACATGTGGGATATTATTCATAAATATGCTTTCCCTTATCTGATTTGAGTGATCTTTAGGTCAATTTTGGTCCTCTAAAAAAGATAAATTCAATGCAATTATTATCTTCATCAAGTGAGTTGTCTACGGTAGAATTTTACCGTAGTTGCATATTTTTAATAGAAAATGGGTTGAGATAGAAAATGAACATAATGAGCTTGCCTTGAGTGCTCAAGGTATTGGTTTAGTTGCTAATTGGTTATTCACTTTGAGGCAGAAACCATGATATCTTCAATTGTAAGATTTTTTGGGTTTTCCTAATGAAGTTTGTCATGAAATAAGTTATATGTTTGAATTTTTGTTTATCAAAGGTAAGCTAAACAATGTGCTTTGGAGAAGGTTTATAAAGGTTGTAATTATGACTTAATTTTCCCAAGTTTGATCATAATGAGAAATGGTTTTGAATGTATGAAAAATATTGGAAGAAAGGAATAAAATGAATTCTAAGGAATAAAAAATGAAATAGGAAGAATCAAGGACATATACAATCTCTTAAGATCTTCTTCAAGAATATTGTTGTTTTAAATGAAACTTGAAGAAGCAAGATTATGAAGGAAAAATGATTGTTCACAAGGGAGAGTCATTGCTAGAAGTAATCAAGAAGATTAGGAAAATCATGTCATTAAGGGAGTATACTGATATGGCAGGTAGCATCAATCATATGCATATTCATGGACATTGGTCAAGGATCTGTGTAGTTTCTTTGGAGACGATACAAATACTTGATATTTCCCAACATACTCATAGGAAGGGTATGATTGAAGTGGTATGAAAACATGATTTAATGCACATATAGAAGGATTATTCATGGGGGGAGTAGGTCTACCATTATAATCATGTACACAATGAAAATGTTAGTTGAAAATCATTTGTTAAAAACTAGGACACTACCAACAAGGGCGGTGAATCACTAATGTGACAAAATTATACAATCATTTCAAATTTAATATTTTTCATTCTATTTAGAAACTATTCATGTAAGTAGGATCATAAATGAACATGTGAAACATAAAACAACAATATCATACACATATGCACAATGTAAAGACACCAATATTGTTCTTTATTCCTTCATCGAAGGCAAGCTACATGTCTCTTTTACAATTTTTTATAACACCTACCACAAGGAAGCTACTACTCTCTAATTTATTAGCACATACTAAAAGGAGAACCAACCCCTCTTTTATTAGTACCAACTGAAAGGAGCACCAACCTCTAATTGTTTTTGCTAGAAGCCACTACCAGGAAGCACATGCTCCCTCTTTGTAGACACTTGATCAATATACAAGAAGCATGCACCTATGGAGGCAGTCACCCCTAATCTATTATTCAGACACCTACTCAAATAGAAACATCTACTCCCTAAAGTGAAAGTGCCCACTTGTTTTCCATGTTCATCCATCTTTCAAAGATTTTTCAAACTTAGATGAATATAAATTGTACACATAATAATATTACTTCATCTCTCTCACAACTCAACGTTGTCCTTGCATAGATAAAATATTTTTCTTTCTCTCTTAAACACCACCTTTCTTATTGCATATATCAACCACCTAAAATCACCAATATCACCATCAAAACACCTTCAACACTTTCTTTTATCTCTAATCGTCTTACCAATTCATCTAGCATTGATTCACCTCACACTGAATCACCTTGGACTAATACCCAAACCATATATTTTTCTTGATTTCTGACCTCTGATGCATACACCAAAAAAGACCATCATCACTAATGCATTCTATGAATTCTTAAACAACTTTTAGACACTAAATATAATGCATTCAAACCCTAATCCATCCTTGATTCATCCCTAATGCATACTATTGCACAAACAACCACAACTTGATTGTTGAATTATGCTTGTAAAGAATTCTGACTTGATATTTTTGGACATAAAACTTTAGTGAAGTTCATGTCCTAAAATGCATAAATTATTAATTTCAATCATATTCCACTTCTATAATGTCTACTTGATGTGTTCATGTAGTCTTCGATATTTGAGCACCTTTCTTTATGAGAAAATCTAAGTTAAACTATTGTTTTCTTCCTTTTTGGTGAGTGACAAGAGTTACCAATGACTTTCTCTCATGTTTTAACTTTACACGACTGTTAAATTTTGCTTAATTGCCAAATATTTTATCAAATATATCCATTCTACAAAATATTTTCCAACTCATTCATGCATGTTATTTTAACTTTAGCGTACTACCACTTTAGTGTCAAATTGCCAAACATGGCACAAAGTACCAAATATAGCATTTTTAGTGCTGCCAACTCGATCAAGTGATAGGGCCTTAGCATAAGGCCCTTTTTTAATATAACTATATCTATAAAATTATGTATACATTATATATATATATCTAATATATATATATATATATATATAATATATATATATATATATATATATAATATATATATATATAATATATATAATAAATTATAAATCTTGAAACCCAAATGTGATTAGCATTATAAATGTTCACAAAACCTACCCCTAACACACCTTCTATCCTTTCCCTGAACTATCAACTTTTGTGAATATTTCTTGTCCATCGGTCACATTTCACCAACCATTTCCAATGTGCCTCATTTCAAAATAATTACTATCATTACCTTTGGCGTGACACCATCTCCTTAATTTTTGGAGACAATTTTATATCATTAACTTTCATACATTTTCTTCATCTCCCCAACCATTTACAATGGTGTGCCTTCAATAAATTCATGGATATAACCATGTTGATGGTGTTGGACACTGCAAATAGTAAGGGTTCTCACTAGTATGAATTCCCAATTAGAACTCACACTGTTTGGAGTAGGAGCCCCATCTAGATAATAGGCTCGACCACCATAAATTAAGGATTTTCCTTGGTTGCAATACACAATATAAGACAGTATGAAAGCAACCTTTGAAACAAGCATGTAAGTTGACACTATGAAACATACAATTGAAATGTATATAAGGTAATTTCATGGATGGGAAGAGAGAAAGTAACCCTTTAGAATAAAAGTAATAGTACTATTATATAAGGACACACACAAGTGATGACCCTCATCATTGGGTAATTATATGGGCCGTAATTCACCTCATAGATTAGTCAAACCAACTATTCTCACAACTTATTGCATACTTTTGATTATAATTTGCTTATGAGATGAGTTAAAGTTACATATTTTGCTTTGTTGTATAATGTGCATTTAACGCAGGATTAAAGGATAAAAGAAAGGAATTTTAGCAAATACCTTGGTGAAAACTCAAATGGGACAAGGGAGAGGAATTATAGGCGGTAAATGCTCCTCATTTATTACCCCTCCATTTGAATATTCCTCCATCAGCACAGAGTGAAAACATCCAAATCATGAGGACTAGAAGGCAGCTGAGCAAGTGAAAGTCAAAGCACAAGTTTATCTCGAGTTTGGGAGCCGAGCCTCCCTAATTTTAAAGAATACGTTGGAGAATTTAGACATATAAGTAGAGAGGCCTATGACCTCAGTAGGATTCAGATTTTTTATTGTAAAACTTTACTCTATTTTTGAGCTGCAAGACTTGTGACAGTTTTTGATGTAATCCATTGTTTTGATAATAATATTGAGTTTTGTTGTGAGCCAGCACTGAGTTAAATCAGAGGGCTGAAGCTATTGGGTTAGGGCCCAACACTAGTAGCGAAGGATCCTCTTTATTGTACATGTATGCTAGCATAGATTGATGCTTTAATCATTCATTTGATTAAGTCGCTGCATTTCCATTACAACAGTGTAGCGTAGATTGGTTGTGTTTTAGTTTGCTTTCATTTGTTCCTTCTCTCAATTAGCGGGTTAGCAAGGAGAAAAAGATTAGCATAAGGTTGTCAGCAGGTGTCTCGGCCTCACCTTCTCCCTATAGGACCATGACTTGAGGAAGAGACCCTTCAACAACCCCCAAAAACATAGATTTCTAGTTCTTGCATGAGCTTTGGAGTTTGTCGTCTTGATTCAGTACCTGGATCATTTCATCATTATATTTTTCCATCACTCTCTTTATGTAATAATATATCACTCATATTCTCATTTCCTTCAGAACTTTATTCATGCATAATATATGTGGAAGCTAATAAATCACGTTTTAATCAGATTATACCCATAGATTTCCCTACCGTCTGATCCACAACAACCCTCACTAATTGTCATCAACTACGTGTCACATATTCATTTCAACGTTTGACTTTAGGCACTCCAAATATCCACCATTGATTTGTTTTTCTTGATCCAATGACTATCATGTCACCCTCTCACCAACTAGCTTGGCCAATCTCTGTTGTTGATCAATCCTGCATGATCCAACGGCTATCGCACAATCTCACATGAATTCTTGCATGACCGATATCTGACCGAGAGCACGCGAGAAAAGTGTTTTTCCCATGCTACATATCACCCACTTAGGTTAATCACGTAAAATTTAGGAATTCCACTTACAACTTTGAGGGCGCGCAAGAAACTGCTTACTACCTACGAAAACCACTCCTTAATTCTACACGTTTTCCACACTTCTGCCAACACGTGACTTGATGCGATCCATCCATCTATTCACTTAATCTCCGCACTAATATCTCCATTGCTCATCTTCCATTAATCATGTTCATTGATTGATCCATCCATCTATTCACTTAGTCTCCATGGTAAGATCTTCACCGCTCATCTTCTGTTAATCCTGTTCGTTGATCAATCCGTCCATCTATTCACTTAATCCCTGTGATAAAATCTCCACCATTCATATTCCGTTAATATTGTTCGTTGGTCGACCCATCAATCAATTAACTTAATCTCCTACAATAATATCTCTGGCGATTATCTTCCATTAGTCCTATCGTTGATCCGCCCGATCGAATGGTTTCTATGCACTACTGCTTCATTACGTCTCTCTTTCGTTGATTTTGATCTTTGATTGATTTTACACTTGAATCCTTCCAAAAATTTGTTTTCCATATCATTTAAATGTTGCCACCTCTAAGATTTGATTTGGTTATTCAATCAGACTCCAACATTGTCTGATCATCGTGATACTCCTTCTAGCCATCCTCAACCACCTTCCATCCAACTGTCATGTCGACAAGAACAATTAAATTGCATGCTTGATTTTACCGAAAAAAGAAAACCCAAAAAAAAGAGGAAAACATATTTATTTTAGTTTCCTTCCTTACACATTAGTTTTGTTTGATGCTCTTTACTCTCGTGACTTAGATAGCAGCATTAGGTTAGTGCTGATTTAGTAATTCTCCTTAGCATAGATGTTTAAATGGTTAATTAGAACATGGTGTGATTTAGCATTACATGTCGTTTTCTTCATTACTGCAGTAGAGTAGCTCTCTTAGAATATATTTTTTCTTTTTCCATCAAAGAATCAAGCTTCTTTTGACTATATATAAGTCTGGCTTGGAACCCCTAGGGTCTCTCTCCAGATGAACAGTGACAACAAGCATGACCTTCGCTTCTACTTGTGCATATAGCACTGTCACCTCCAAGTTTGTACAAACCCTGGGTTGATAAGTAAAGCTGGTAGCCCAGGAGTTGCAGCATCCTTGCTGTAATATTGGTGCTCATCGCTTTTTGGTGTCGTTGTTGGGGAGATGTCTGAGTAGAATGTGATTACTGCTTTCTTTTCTTCTATTTCTAGTCTTCAATTTCCTACCATTAGTTTATTTTTGAAAAAGTAATATAGTAGCTTCCTTTCATTCAATTGTCATTATCTGCTTTCCTTTCCATTATGCAAGTAGAGTTTCAATTCAGCAAGTAACTTTTCTTTCTGTTAGTAGTTTTCATTCAATCAACAATTGCATTTCTCCAAAGTACATTCTAGCTAAAATATCTTACAAAAACCAACCCAAAAAAATTTCCTTTCATGCCTCATAGGAATAGGGACAATTTAGGCAAATTCTTGTCAAATACCCCCACTACATCCTGTAGCCAACCTTCTCTCTTATTCGGTGGCTGTGAACTAGAGGAACCTTTACGTTAGCAACCTAACATATTCAAAGGACCTATACGGGAAGAAGAAGAAGAAGAACCCATTCCTACTAAACCAATGGCTGAAAACTGAAATGGAAGATGGAATAGAGAGAGAGTTGAGGGTGCCTTCCCCATCAGGGAAACCACCGGTGACACTAAGATGAAGAATATAAGCCCCTCTACTCTACCTCATTACCATGGCCTGACCACAGAGGACCCCAACACTTTCCTATTTGAGTTTGTTGTCATATGCTGAACCTATGACTATAAAGATGATGAGAAAAAGTTAAAATTGTTTCCATCTAGCCTCAAGGATGCAGCATTGCAATGGTTCATGGGTTTACCTAGAGATAGCATCACAACTTGGGATCAGATGCAACGGGCTTTTAAAAACAAATATTGGGACTATTGTAGGTCAAATGATACTAAAGAAGAGATTTTCAGGATGACCATGGGCTAGGATGAATCCTTAGAAGACGATGAAGAAAGATTCCAGCTCAGTTACAAAAGGGCCAGGTTCACACTTGACCCCGAGTCACTAAAGCTGGTCCTGCTCAGATGAGTAATGGAAGATATTTTGGATACCTTACATTTTTTAGTAGGAGGAGATATCTACCAATTATCCTACGAGGATATCAAGACTGTCTTTAGAAACCATTCTAGGGCTGCCAGGAAAAAGGGTAGGAGTAGTCAAATTATGGCCAATACATCATCTTCCAACTCATCCATTAAGGGTGAAATTGGAATTATGCTGGAAGATTTCAAAAGTGAGATGCTGCAAACTCCGGGCTTGAAATTGGACACAATGAACATCAAAAGAAAGCAAGAGGAACCAAAAAGAGCCTTGGCCATCTTTTATCCTACATGCACCAGGAGGCATCCATGGAATGAATGTCCATTGAACTGGATTCTGATTTGCTCAGTCTGTGAAGAAAACCACTCCACAGACAAGTGCCCTTCTTTACCCTAACTCAAAGATGTATATGAAGGAGCTGAATGGGTCACTAATCAACTTTGCTACATCAACCAAAGGAGACCTCCTAGGCCTAGACCATACCAACAAGGTATGCAAGGGTCATCCCATGCATATTACAACCCCAACCAAACCACAACTATAACTTCTTGCAAACCCCTTGCTCATCCTTCCTCTTCTACACCCCTTCCTTCGTCCTATGCATCTCAGTATCATTCCCAGCTAGCCATCTAGTCATTTCAACCTTATGCTCTGCCACAACCTCAGTGGAATACCACACTCTAGGGGTGGAGGCCCCAATACATAAATGCTCCCTCTGTATTGCCTCCACCACCTACCCAACCACAACTCCTACACTCTGCTCCACCCAAGCAACCGCAAATGCCTACCCAACCAAATCTGAACCCAAACAATAGGCAGGCTCAACAAGTATACAACGAAGAGACATCATACCCATCTTATGCTGTAGAAATCCAGGAGATCAACCTTAGATCTGGGAGAATTGTCTCAGATAACAAACCTCCCTCTCCATATAGGAAGGTTGAGGAAGAAAGAGAGGAAAGAAACATAAAATTAAATCCACCCTTTCCTAAGAGATTAGCCCAACCACTCCAGCCTACCCCAGAAGAAACTGAACTTTTGGGAGAATTGAAAAATCTATGTGTAACGATCCCCCTTCTCCAGGAAATAAAAGATGTTCCCATTTACAATAAGTTTATTATGGAGAAATGCTTCAAGCATCTATGAAGAAGAAAAAGGGATGCCCATACCATTAATGTCTTTGGGCAGCTATCTGACTTAATGCTGGGGTAGGTAATATGTCTGAAATATTTGGACCCTGGAAGCCCTGTAGTAGATGTGCACATCAATGGCACCATCATCCCACACACTTTGATCAAGATTAGGGCTACCATTAATGTGATGACCAAGGAGACCATGCTCAAGATCAACCTCCAAGGGTC
>APFE030095031.1:0-14516 GCA_000404065.3 Pinus taeda
TCTAAAATACAGAAAAGGAATGGAATACTTGAAAGCCTGCGAGTTGATTGTGGGAAAGCATGATTTCATTCCCAATCATGAAATGAAATGAAAAGCCACATATTGCATCTCAATTAAAGTGCATGTAGTTTTTAAAGAGAATATCTCGACAATCTTTGAAGAGGAATACAAATTTATTCAAGACCCATGTTAATCACTATGGTATTCCAACTACCATTGTGCAGTCTTCCATATTTGGAAAAACAACAAAGTATGAAGGGTCAATATATAAGAATGCACAACAATTTTCATCTCCTTAGTCAACGTCGCACACTCACACCATTTACAATGCTTGAGTCAACCATGCTTGTCTAGACTAGAAGCATTACCAATCGTTGTCTCTTCTTTATAGTATTGAGTTCGTATTGAGTTCACAAATTATCAGGCGTAATAACTACATTTTAACGCATTCTCAAGCACTGAGTCGAATAAAATGTTGTTCTTCTACTTTTGTGGACCGACATAGGCTTCAACCCAATCGGTGAATATGAACAATTCATTCTACTAAAACTTACTAGAATCTGACAACCATAGTCACAAAGGAGTTCTTAACTTCTTAAGGCACTCACTTTGATAACCAATTACGTTAATTTATGGAGATATTTTCTCAAAGTTGTCAAAGATCTCAACTTCACCTTCTACGCCACACACCAGTAAGAGACACCTTCAAATAAAGTATAACATAGATGGCCATATTGTGAACCACTGCACAAAAACAAATATTGAAAAGATAAAGAATTGTTCAATTCCATTCTACTTGTCTGCAGTTATCTTGTGGTTACCTCATGAATCCTTGATTTAGGTTTCAACTTATTGAGCCACACTAACCCTGAAAGAGTATCACAAATATCAAATGAGTATGGATATTTTTCTCTCTCTATCCACACATTGATAGTGATTAATACAGTTCTAGCAAAACATTCTCAGTGCTAGATATGGAACTTCCTGTGTTTCTTTTAATTAAGCACTCTCCTAGTATATTAACTTTGCAATATCTGTTAAATTATGAAAATATTAAGATCTAGTTAAGTTTAGGTTTTAACTCTCTTTAATATAATATAAAAGCTGAATATTTTGTAAAGATTTCACTGACACCATTCATTTGTATTCCTGAATAATAGAGTAAGTTACTGTTGGACACCTAATCCTCTATGGGTTAGTGTGGAAGCGGAATAGACTAATGAAGTCCAAGAGACCTTGGGATGTGGAACCCAACGGTCACACCATGTACTATAAATGTATATGATTTGTTAATAATAAACGTACTCTCATGTTTTATCTTTCATACTCCTTCTGCCATGTGTGTGTTTAACATGGTATCAGAGCGGGCACTCTCGTGCCCTGCTCCATTTTGAGCCACTTGTTTCATTTTGTGGCTTGACCTCTCTATGCATGTCAGTTCTACCATTTCTACTCCGTGTAAGAAGCATTTCCTCTGCTCTATTAAATTCATGCATTGGTTACGAAACAATGACAGTTGACCGTGTATGCATCCCCAGAGATGGGTGATTTATTCTCTGAGTAATTTTCTGTGAGTAATTCTCTGTGCGCGTAGTTCATATATGTGTTGGTTCATACGTTGGTTCAGGCATCGATTCATATGTTACGGTTAATATTCTTTGTGCATTGTTTGTATGTCATATCGGTTTCCCATAGCTCCAGTGTAGTTGTCGAAAAGCTTACATTATTTAAAGAGTTGTGGGTATGAGTTATGCATGTATGACATGTGTTATTTCTTTCTCTTTAACCTACCATTATTCATACCTATCCCTTTGCTAGCCTCGCGCTCTGTTAGTGACCGTTCACCTTCTGGTTGGTAAGCCTAAATTGAATGTAAGGTAGGAGAGCTTATTTCTTGTGGTTAAAGCAAGCATATTGATATGACACTTTTCCAATGGAGGTTGAAGTTTGCATTTGGTTATATGTTGTGAGTTTTTACATTGAATATGCACTGAATCATTGATTGGAGCGGTTTTTCGACTAAGAGAGACTAAGAGAGCAGCCATCAACAACGCTAGCAAGGAAGGTTGAGCAGGAAGTAGATGAGCGGTGACTCTGCATAATGCTCCGTTGACATGCGAAGTTCCTGCAAATGTTTGGTGCATTGAAAATCCTATTGTACGTTTAAAATCTTTGCTTCAACTTCTATCTAAAGGGATAAATGTGTCTAGACCTCAGCCACTTTAAAACAAATACCTTACGCATCTGCCTCCATTAAGGATCATATGGAGTAAAGGCCACATCTGAGGAATTATAGGAAAAGCAATTGATACCAGTAGAAACTTGTCTTCACAGAGGCCACAGGCCATTCCTTAGGATTGTTGATGCGTTTGAAGGTACACCAACATAAAAGTAAGCCATTCCTTGCTATCCTACTGCGTGGAGCCATTTCCAAACAGAGATCAACATCTGCAGAGGAGAACTAAATTGGTGGGATTGTTGGACTTGTACACCATTGGCTGCGTATAATGTTGTAGCTATGAAGGAAGCGTGTGGCTCAGGCTCAAGGCTCATCTTCTGGAAGGAAACTCGAACACCCAGTTACAACTATTCCTTATTTTATTGCATGGATGAGTTCCCTGGTTGCTTGGGACTACATATTGGTTGTGAAACTGAGGATAATGGTCATGGAGCACACTCAGAAGCTTAACCAGGCCTATCAAATAAATTTGGGGTTGCATATTATTTAGAGGAGGGAGCATATGCGTTGTAGGAGGTAATACAAAGCTACAGGAAAGTCGTGTCACATGCTTGAGGCATAAAATAATTTCTCAAGAGGTTGTGTCCCCTTTCTGAGGATAACCACGAAGTTTGGAGCATTATAGAGACAATCAAAAGATTATTCCTGACTGTTGTAACCTCATTTAGGAGACTGTCTACCATCTCAAGGCATAGTTGAAGAGGATTGTTGATGTCAAAGACCCTTGTGCAAGTTGAACCTGTGTAGCCATTTTTGGACCAACATCTAATTTCTGCCGCGTTGAACATTGTGTATTAAAACATCGTGAGTGCTTTGAACCAATATTGTTTGAGTATAAGCGAGAAACAGAACATCACTTTTATAAAACTTAGCAAATTCTTGTCTCAACTTATGATACTGAGATGAGACCCAATGGTAGTTTGCATAAACAAAAGGATCTATATCAGTCATACTGTCAAGTGTATTTTTGCCCTCATCTAGTAGCTTTTTACATTCTTTCTGTTCACTTTGTTCAAGTTTTAATGCAGCTATTTGCCTTCTAACATATAGTATTGGTTCCTCAATTCGTGTATCCCTTGTGGCACGAAGCTTCTCGATTACTCCCTCTAAGTAGCTGATAGCAGCTTCCCTTTCTATGCATTGACAAGAAACAAAAACAGAAAAAAGTGCAAGCTTAAGTAGAATGATCTTTGTCTCAAAATTTGTCATAAAATTGTGATATAGTTGGATAAGCGCATCACCAACCTGGAAAAATGTGATGGCTACGAACTGTTCGAGCTTCAGAGTGATAAAAAGTGATGTGTCCATTGGATGATAACCATCTTGATCTAATGCATTCTTCATCAGAATATTCAACAATGCAAGTAACATCGTCAGCAAAGCAATCACCTGAGTGAATGCTTACTGGAAAACCTAGTTTTCCGTCTGTAATCATGAAGGGCAGAGAACAACATATACCTGCAAATGGAGATAACCAGGGAAGATATAGAGAAACTTCTAGTGAATCAACTGCAAATGTGTTGCTTTTGTCGGAAGGAAATGAGAACAAAGAATGCATGTCCACTAAGAATGATTTAAGGTCACGGTCAGTTGAGGAAAGACAGATGGCAACCACTGTCTGTTTTAAAGGCCAAACATATATACCTGTAACTACTGCTGCAAGTTTAACGGAGGATTATTGTCCACATGCAAGGGGACAACATGTTTCTGTTGCAATGGCATATCCTTGTGCCAAGTTTGAAAATAGCAATGTAAATTTTGATTTTGAAGACATGAATTCTGTGCAAAAAGAAAATGTTGGGTGTCTTTCTCAAAGCACAATCTTTGTAACCTCTACAGGGAAAAGTTGTACACTTGATGGAGGTTTAGTCCATTTGGATAGAAAAGCATCTCCAACTTCAGATTCTGATGCTTCCCTAGGCGTTGAGAGCAAATCAACTATGACTGATATAGGTGCTATTGCAGTTAGAAATGCAGAAAAGAAAAAAGATTGTTTGTCTTGTCCAGATGTATATAGTGCAGCATTTCTTCCGGAAGATAGAGAAGCAAGTGCATGGGAAGCTGAATCTTCTCAGACATCTAGTGGAGATGAGAAAGTTTCATCTTCTACTAGGGAGAGTCTAGTCATGAAAGTTGAAAACAAAGATGCAAATAGTTGTGGACTAGATACCAGTAAGCATGTTGAAGAGAAGGTAAATCCATAAGTTGATTTCAGTACCTCTAGCAAGTTTCTTGATAACGATGGAGTGTTGGAATTACTAAAAAATTTAATACATTCTACTGTCAATAGTACAATCATGATTGATAAATCAATTCTCAGAGACATTCAAACTTGTCTGCAAAATGCACATGAAAAGACAGAGTTTCTGCAACTTGAATCACAACTGCAGCAGGAAGAATTACAGCAATGGAGTCATCATTCTGACTCCCATAAGCAACAAGTTGATTCAAATCCAGTGCCCAAGGAAGTAGCAAAGTCACATGCAGATGCAGAATTTTAGTCTGCACTTCCCAAACCAATCATCAGACCATGGGAAGAGCTTGTCCATAACAAGCATAGAACATGTCTTGGATATGAGAAGGACGTGTCCTTTCATATTCCAGACTACTCCAAACCAATCCAATTTCAAAGTATTGGATTTCTTGAGGACATTTCATCTTCACTTGTTCTTCATGACAGTTCAACTTCAGTTGTTCCAGATTCTGCCCCTCTTCTAAAGCAACAGAAACAACAATAGATTATGAAATGCCAACACTGTGACCGAGTTGGTCATCTAAAAGATCACTATTTTAATCTTCATCCATGTAAGCATTGTCATAAAACCAACCATTCTTTGAACAGATGTTTCAGAAACAAACCTCCTGCAAGAACAAATATTCATCTTGGATGGATTGCTTCTTGGCAATGGGCATCAACAACCAAGAAGATATTTCAGTCACATGTCAGAACTTGTTCAAGAGTATTGAACAGTATTGCAGTTGAGTTTTCTCCATCATCTTACCTTGTATATGATAGGGGGGGGAATGATGGTCATCTACAAGCTTCAAAGCCACATCAAGCGAGCTTGAGCCGCAACCTGCCATACCAGATTCAGAGTTGTAGGCAGAGACAAAGATGCCCTTGAGAATGCCTTCATTTGGTAATGCCTCTTCAAATAATTTGGGACACTTCCTCTAGCAGAAGACTTCAACTTCTTGCCAGTTTCAGAATAATTCCAGGTATAGAATTGGGGACACTTCGTCTAGCAGAAGGCTTCATCTTCTTGCCAATTTTGGAAGAGTTCCAAGAATTGCATTAAGAATTCCATAGTTGGTGGTCATCCTTAAACCATCACAGGTTGAGACTTCCCTTTTCAAGTTGAACTTCTCCCTTTTATGCGAGGTGAGACCTCCCTTTCATGGTTGAAGGTTTCCCTCTTCAAAACAATAGGAGCACTTCCTCTAGCAGAAGACTTCAGCTTCTTGCCAGTTTTGAAAGAGTTCTAGGAATTGCACTAAGCATACCAGTGTTGGTGGTCATCCTTAAACCACCACCCTTTATACCAACATTTTAGAGAGCACATTCAACCTAGTGCTGCCATGCATTTTTTTCACGTTTTATATTACAGCTCTCTTCTTGGACTCATACAAAACCCTTCGGATTAAGGGGGGGGGGGGATGTTGGACACCTAATCCTATATGGGTTAGTGTGGAAGCAGAATAGGCTAAGGAAGTCCAAGAGACCTTGGGACATGGAACCCAATAGTCACACCATGTACTATAAATGTATATGATTTGTTAATAATAAACGTACTCTCATGTTTTATCTTTCATACTCCTTTTTCAATGTGTGCCTTTAACAGTTACAGGTTAAACATTATTCTCCCTTTATCAAACTCTTCCCCTCCCTCCCCCTCTCTAATTTTCCCACTCTCTCTCGCTCACTCCCTCTCTCATCCCTCCTCCCGCTCATCTCTTATTCGCCCTTTCTTCGTCCCTCTCTCCTTCTCTCTCTTTCTCTCCATCTCTCCCTCTATCTCTCTACCTCACTCTCTTTTATTTTCTTTCTCTCTCTCATTCTCTCTCCCTTTCTCTCGCTCTCTCTCCTTGTGTCACTCTCACTACCTCTCTTTCCCCCCTCTCCGACTTTCACTATTTATTTCCCTCTCTTTCCTTGCCCTCTCTTTCCCCCTCCTCCTTGAGTCACAATTTGAAAATCCATCGAAAACGCTAAGACGTGTTTTATTTACTTTGGAAAATAAATAAAATATATGTTTGAAATATTATGTTTAATGTTTTACTACTATAATAATTATTATTGTTATTTAATTCATGTTATTACTATATTAATAGTCTTAATATTTGTATTGTAAATTTTTATTCATAATGAGATTCTCTTTTGGTATAATCGCATCATTGAGATTGGCAAGACATTTCGAACCAGCTGATGCAGTTCATCATCAGGAATTAGCTAATGTGGTTCATCATTAGGAACCATCTAATGTGGTTTACCCTCACCACAAACGTGAATAAATCAATCTTCCAAAATGTTTAAATAGAAGAGATGCATCATAGTCCATTTAGTCCATTGTTAGCCACTAGCAATTGCACTAGATGTTGCAAATTTGAGAATCATTTTGACATATAAAGAATCATTGAATATGAAGAAACATTGTAAGGCATAAATTCAAGAATCATTTTGACATATAAATATTCGTTGAATATGAACATTTCATTCTAGTAAAACTTACTGGAACCTGACAACCATAGTCACAAAGGAGTTCTCAAATTATTAAGGCACTTGCTTTAATAACAAATTAGCATTAATTTATGGAGCTATTTTCTCAAAGTTGTCAAGATCTCAATTTCACCTTCTACGACCAAAAACTAGTAACAAACACCTTCAAATAAAGTATAACATAGACGACCATATTGTGAACCATTGCACAAGAACAAATATTGAAAAGATGAAGAATGGTTCAATTCCATTCTACTTGTCTATAGTTCTCTTTTGGTTACCTCGTGCAACCTTCATTTATATTTCAGGTTCTCGAACCACACTTAACCTGAAAGAGTATCGCAATTATGAAATGAGTATGGATATTTTTCTCTCTCTGTGAACACATTGATAGTGATTAATACTGTGCAATTCTCTTGTGGTTACCTCGTTCAACCTTGATTTAGATTTCAACTTATTGAGCCACACTAAACCTGGAAGAGTATCATAATTCTCAAATGAGTATGGATATTTTTCTCTCTCTTTGTACACATTGATAGCAATTAATATCATTCAACGTAGCAAAACATTTCTCAGCGCTAGATGGAGCTTTGTGTGTTTCTTTTAACCAAGCAATCTCCCAAAATATTAACTTTGAACTATGTGTTAAATTATGAAAATATTCAAATCTAGATAACTTTAGGTTTTAACTCTCTTTAATATAACATAAAAACTGAATCTTCCCTAAAGATTTCACTGCCACCATTCATTTGTATTGTTGAATTATAGAGTAAGCTATAGGTTAAACATTATTCTCACTCTAAAAAAAATACTAGGGAACAATTGGACATTTCGGCCCACGTGGCTTATTGGTCCCATAAAGTAACAATGGAGCCAGTGAAGAAAGATCGAAAAGACTCAACTAAAGATGGTAAATGCTTTATGTAGGATTTGGAAGGAGTTATATTGTCTTTTCTAGGGCACACTAGAAAGAAATGTTGTATAACATTGAATGTCTGGAGAATTGCATTTTATCTTCATTTATGTTGGAATATGAATTGTACCCTTGTTGTCTAAAAATAAAATCTTTTATTTCTAAGGATTTCACCTACGTTCTAATTTATAGTGAACAAATTAGGTATTTGGGAATTTATAGTAACACGAGTGGGGCGGGTGGGGGCAGTGTCAGTTGAAGTCACCATTTGAGCTTCCAAAATCACATGGAATCTCAATATTCCTTATATCAACCATGGTAAATCCATTAGCATGTTCAACGAAAGTTCTTTCAAGATCACACTCTTTCATTTGTAGCTTTTACCATTTGACATCCAACAAAATTGTTTTGGAGGATTTACAATCACACTCAATTATATCTTCCAAATACCAGTATCGATTTTTAGACACTTCTGGATGTGTGTTGCTTGTAGAGGAAACATTAGTAACTCGAAATACTTTGAAAATCCCACTTTTAAAAGTTTTTATCTTTTCATCCATATTTTTGATGTGAAATTTGTGGCCATTATACCACATAGCCTTATAGTATTTCAGTTGTGTAATGTCACACACATAAAATATTCCTTCTCAATTGGTAATAATATTTATACCTAGAAATTATTCAAATTAAGAAAAAGACACACCATATAAATCAATATAATATTAAAAAAAAAAAACTAAATAGTATTGGGGGATATGCTTACCTGATTATGTTTCAAACCGTTTTATGAATCAATTTCCCTCTTTGTAATATTGGTATCTCTCTCACGTTCAGCTTCATTGACCAATGTAGCCACACTATGCCATGATAAGTTACCATCAATTGATTTTTTCCATCTTTCAGTCGACACCGTAATCCAATCAATGTTGTTTATAATGTATTAATGTAATGCATCACACTGTCATCAAAATATATTAAAATAAAAAATTAACTTATAATTAGTTACTAAAGAATACCTTCATTATAAAGGATTATGTTGGAAGACCAAAAATTCAATAAGTATGATGTAGATAAAAGAAAATGCCAAATGTGTTATAAGTCTCCACCATCTACTTACATTCCACTTTCCTTGTTCTACCTTTCCCTAAAAGGTCTCCCCTTAAGATGGTGTATATTTAAATCACTAATTAAGATAAAAATATACATTCAAGTAATAAGCATCTACATGCTCCCATTGGGGTTGAAAAAACGTCATGAAGTGAGGCCCGGGGAGGTGCATGCCACCCATTTGATCTTAATTATAATTAAGGTTGGGTGGCATGGCACCCCCCAGCCATGCAAGCACATGTGAATTTATGCTAATTAATGAGAGGATCTTTTATTACTTGCAACATGATGATGGGGGAAGTAGTAGCGACGTTCGGTCAAGCATGGCACTTGTGGCTTTATGTTCACAAACTAGGTGTCAACTAAGTATTAATATTGGAAATATTACCTATTGTAAGAACTTCAAGTAGGTTTTACGATGGTCAAGTTTTCCTGGTACAGGGTAAGCCTGGAATGATTCCAAGTTTGTCCAATAAAATCGAGGCCTGCGTTGTGGTGCACTATATGTCACGCAACAGGGAAACATACGGTAGATAACTGTCATTTGCTGCAGAAGTT
Organism: Pinus taeda; assembly: GCA_000404065.3. Lineage (NCBI taxonomy): Eukaryota > Viridiplantae > Streptophyta > Pinopsida > Pinales > Pinaceae > Pinus > Pinus taeda. The sequence continues at coordinate 9,535 of APFE030095031.1, forward strand.
TGTACAAACACCGCAACAACTGTTCTGCAATTTCTACAAGTCGGTAGGGCATGATGAGTGCAACTGTAGAAGTTATGAATTGATGATGGACAAAACTCCCACCTATAGGGTTCAGTCAGAAACACATCCCCCTTACCAAAGCACTGGGATGGTGCGAACAGGCTTTCTGGGGCGCAGACGAGGCTGAGGTGGAGGAGGACCTTGCAGAGGTCGGGGAGAGCTAATCTGCTACAACCGTGGAGGAACAAGACACTATGTCTTTGAATGCACTAACCCAATGCGGCTGTTGTGCAAATATTGTACCCAATTTGATCATGAGACAGAGGGCTATCCTATGCCGATAGTGAGGATACGTGACACTACCACCTCAGTCGACTCAGAACCTGTAGATGATGAGGGCTGAGCCTCGTGAAGAGGATCCAACTGTGAATATAGTGCTCTGAAGTGGAATTGCAATGGGCGATGATAAGGGGAAACAACCCAAAGACAATGCACGGGTTCACAAAGCTCTGTTGAATGAGAATGAATTTCATTTGGAGCGCGCGTGTGAAACGTTCATGGAAGCAAAGAAGAGCTTCGCTAAGGCCTCTACCTCAAGGAACAGGGATAAGCCTGATCAGGAAATGGACCCTTCTATGCTTACAAAATTTCTAGAGACCTGCATGAAGCTACTGCATGATAGAAAGGTTACAAAGGGATTACAAGAACTTATAAATAGATGCGCTGGAAACACTCCAGGTGAACCACGCATTGTATGGAAGGTTCGTAAGCATAAAGCAAGGACAGGATGAGAGATGAGGCTAACCGCACTAATAGGAGAATATGAAATGGATCAGGTTATTTTGGATCTGGGATCAGATGTGAACGTTTTACCAAAGCAAACTTGGTAGCGGATGGGAAGACCTGAGCTGCAGTGGCCATCGATTCAGTTAAGGATGAGAAATCAAAAGAAGATCATTCCCATGGGATGGCTCAAAGGAGTAACTATAGATATTCAAGGCACGAGTGCATTGGCTGACTTTGAAGTAATAGAAATTATGGATGACAAAAACCCCTACCTTTTGTTCCTTGGCATTGATTGGGCTACTAACATGAATGGGGTAACCAACCTAAAGAAGCAGAAATTGATATTTGAAAATAAATCGCTTTATGTAATAGTACCCCTAGATCCTGCTAAAGGATCACGCTATAGTGAACCAGTCTGCGATTATGAGAGCGATGATGATTTGGACCCCATATATAAAATAACAGTGTGAGACCAAGATTGGGTGAATCCGACAGCAGATGGACGAATTGCATGGGATCACAAGGGTTCCTGCACCTTAGACTCTGATGAAGAATTAGAGCGCTAGAAAAATTGGCTACATGAAGTAACCACGCTGAGCTGTAAAATGATGACCTAGTCACTGCACTGCGTATCGTTAGAGGTAAGAGATCTGCCCACTTACGATGGCCTGAATGATGTAGATGTATTTTTGGATGCATTTGAGAGGGAGGTACCCAAAAATCAGTGCTTCCAGGCTTTACACTGGACACTGCGCGCTACGCCCAAAAGATGGTGGGGTAGGCACAAGGGTATCTTTGATGATTAGCGTGAGTGTAGGAGGATGATGAGAACGTGCTTTGGGAAGTCGAAGGTATGAATGACAGACAAATATGACAGGAAAGATGATCCACTTGTACACTTAGCCAAATGAGCTAAGGCTTATGGAGCGAAGCCCCAACCTGAATGGGTGCACCTGTTTTGTCACACCTTGGATGTGAATAAAGCATAAACCAAGGACAGGATGAGAGATGAGGCTAACCACGCAGATAGGAGAATATGAAATGGATAAGGTTATTTTGGATCGGGGTCAGATGTGAACGTTTTACCAAAGTAGACATGGTAGCGAATGGGAAGACCTGAGTTGCAGTAGCCATCGATTCAATTAAGGAATGAAGGAAGGATGACAGGAAGGATGATCCACCTATACACTTGGCCAAATTAGCTAAGGCTTATGGAGAGAAGCCCCAACCTAAATGGGTGCACTTGTTTTGTCACACCTTGGATGTTATCCCGATGAATTGGTACTTGGAAACAGAGCTCTGCCATGGTATAGGTGGATGGGATACTATGTGCGAAGGATTCATAATGACATTCAACTTCGAAGCCGAGATTGATTGTATTGATCAAGCGCTACAAGAAGTTAAAGTAGCAATCTTTAGGATATCGCATGATCCTTTGGATCTGATTCAACCCGACTGGACAATCCTTTGGATCTGATTCAACCTGATTAGTGTACTCAGCTGAGCCACATGCTAGAATGCTATAATGGGATTGCTGAAGAAGAAGACGAGAGGATTAATATCCCTGAAACCAAGGGTCGCCTCGAGGTCGAGAGACCATAGATTGAGAATCCTGATATAACCACAAATGGACGTATTACATGGGATCGCGAGAGTTCCTAATGTAACAGCAGATAGAAGAATTAGATGGGATTGCAAGAGTTCCTGCACCTTAGATTTTGATGAAGAATTAGAGCACTGGCAAAATTGGCTACATGAAGTAACCACGCTGAGTTGTAACATGATGACCGCGTTGTTGTGCTGTGTATCATCAGAGGTAAGAGATTTTCCCACTTATGATGGCTTGAATGATTTAGATGTATTTTTGGATGAATTTGAGAGGGAGGTACCAGAAAAGCAGTTGCTTCGAGGCTTTAGATTGGGCACTGCACGCTACGCCCAAAAAATGGTGGGGTGCGCACAACGGTAGCTTTGATGATTGTTGTTCGTGTAGGAGGATGATGAGAACACACTTTTGGAAGCCGAAGGTACGAATGATAGACAAATATGACACGAAGGATGATCCACCCACCCACTTGGCCAAATGAGCTAAGGCTTATGGAGCGAAGCCCCAACCTGAATGGGTGCACTTGTTTTGTCACACCTTAGATTTCATCCCGATGAACTAGTACTTGGAAACAGAGCTCCGCCATGCTATAGGTGAATGGGATATTCTGTGTGAAGGATTCATACTGACATTCAACTTCGAAATCGGGTTTGATTGTATTAACCAAGCGCCACAATAATTTAAAGTAGCAATCTCTAGGATACCACAGGATCATTTAGATCTGATTCAACCTGATTGGACTACTCGGTTGAGCCACACGCTGGAATGTTATAACGGGATTGCTGAAGAAGAAGACGAGGATCCAAAAAAGATTAATATCCCCGAAGGGTAGGTTCTTCAATTAAAACTGGAATATTGGGACTTAGCTAACCATGAGAAGTTCCTGCACTTGGCGACTGAGCAGCTAATGCGCTGCATTATTGACACAACCACTAAAATGCCTATATTGGAACCACAGAAGTGGATCAGGGTAGTAGATAAGGCAGGTCTACTCAAGGTTCTATGGGTGCTACACTACAATCGCACCCCCTTATAGTATTGGTTATCAACCAATTGCCATGCTTGGTGCACGATGGGTGTCTGTGGTGGGAGGGGCCAATACCCATCACCGACAGATTGATCCATACGATCATGTGGCTACTGTACACAGGGAAAAATTTGGCCATGATGTTCGGCAGAAAAGGTGGCGAGCTGGCCCTCGCGGAGACCATGAAGGAGAAATTCAAGCTTGTAAAGAAGCTGCGAGGCTATGCCATCTCGAGTATCTACGACCCTGCGGTCAAGGTGGCCATGTAGATTTTGGCAGGAAAGGTTATGATGTAGTGTCACACAGATGAAGTGTGGGCACCAACTTTCTCTCTTGCAACCCAGTGCACTAAAGGTGTCCAGTTTAATTGGGTGCGTTTTCTCTACGGTGAGTTCCTTGCGAACTTTCGCGAGACACAGGAGCTCAAAAAGACCTTCCACTATGCGTGGCTCTTACTGTCTATTGTGTTGGTAGCCTAGGAGCTGTCGAAAGACAGTAAATTCCCCTCAGTCGAGTTGGACCTGCCAGAAGTAGCGAAGTACGCTTCGTCGTGGGGGACCAAGGATGCTCACTGCATTAAGGGAAACAAGATCTTTTGGATCTTGATGCAAATGAACATCTACATGGCTATCAATCACAAATGCGGTTGTTACCTGCTGTATTCGTCAACTTGCAGGTATGTGGATTTATAGGCAGACTTTCACCGCGTGTACATCAGGGCCTCGAAGGACCCTGAACAAACATTGTATGATTTGCCTTACTTGGTAACAAATGACGCGATTGGTGCAGTACTTGATCGCTGGCTGGCAGAGTGGCGCACTACCTCAGAGCTTTCATGAAGATTTAGATTTGACATGAGGATGCCTATGTTGCAATATTGTTCATGCAAGGGGAAGTGGAACGTACATGGTTGGGATGTTTGTAGTAGTGTTGGACGCACCTTGTGGAGTGTCCTTGAATTAAGATCCTTGCTTGTAGATGACATCACCTTAAAGCTTGACATGTGTACCTATGGAACGTAGCTGTCCACAAATGTCATTATAAGTTGCTTGTAAGCATATAGTATTAATGGTGTTCCTTATCTCTCTCTCTCTCTCTCTCATACAGATATATATATATATATATATATATGGGGAATAAGATAGTCCTTTTACATTCACCCATTCTTGATCTTCTAGTCTTAGAGATATGACTAGGAGCAACAAACTTTTATTCCTTCCTCATATATTTCTTCTTTTGCTCGAGTGCTAGGATTTGTTTAGTACGCATTAGTGGCAGGGTTTATATCCAGTTGTTGTAGGGTGAAGATTTAATTGTTGGAGGTTGATTTCTTTAGATTGATTTCATATGGAGGCAAATTTTCTTGAGACCAATTTACCTAGGTCAAATTCATTCAAAGGGAGATGGGTTGCAGGTTCTAGATTGTATTTCTCCTTATATTTCTTTGGGTCAAAAAACCTAGATTTTTTGGATAATGAAATGATGGATAATTGTTTGTGGAATAATTAATTTTTGCAATGTGTGATTACTTTTTCTGATTTATTTCAGTTGCATTCTGTTTCT
>APFE030095033.1:8115-61537 GCA_000404065.3 Pinus taeda
TGAGTGATCACAGTGGGTTGAGGTATTTGTTTGACCAGCCGAATCTAAATGACAGGAAAGCTAGATGGTTGGCCACCCTTAGTGAAATTTGAGATCATATACATCAAAGGAAAGGAGAACCGGGTTGCAGATGCTCTTAGCAGGAAGGTACATGTAAATCATATAGCAGCTATGAGCTCTTATGGGACAGAGTTACAGGGTAGATCTTGTCGGCAGGACAACGGGATGACAAGTAGATGGAGATCATGCACATGTTACAATAGAGTACAGGTGTAGATGAAGGTACAAGTAAATGTGACCAGGATGTAGACTATCATCTCACAGTAGATGGTTTGGTGAGATTTAGGGACATGATCTATGCATCGAATTGCAGTGAACTCAAGAAGCTTGTCTTGAGGGACTTTCACGTGAAGCCATACTCGGGTCACCCAGGATATCAAAAGACATTGACAGTGGTGAAGAAGTTCTACTATTGGCTACATTTGAAGAAGGAAGAGGCAGAGTTCATGGCTAGATGTTTAGATTTTCAATAGGTAAAGGCAAAATGTAAGCATCCAAGTGGTCTGCTACAAGCTATTGCGATTCCAGAATGGAAATGAGAGGTCATTTCCATGGATTTCATTATTGGTCTTCCGAGGAAACTGGGACAACATGATTCTATTATGGTCATGGTTGACAGGTTGAGCCAGGTATCTCACTTCATTCCAGTGAAGACTACATATTCAGCCAGTGAGGTGGAACAGGTTTTCATCAGAGAGGTAGTGAGATTATAGGGTGTTTCGAAGAAGATTGTGTCGGACAAAGATGCAGAGTTCACTTCCAAGTTCTAAAAGGAGCTATTTTTAGGTTTGGGTATAGAGTTGGCCTTCACTACAACTCATCATCCACAAACATATGGAAAAACAGAGAGGGTCAAAAAAATATTAGAGGATATGCTAAGGATGTACGTGATGCACCAGGAGAGGATATGGGAGGAGTATCTTCCAATAGTTGAGTTTTCATACAATAACGGTTATAAAGAGTCATTAAGGATGAGTCCTTTTGAGGCATTGTATGGACGAAGTTGTAATACTCCCATTAGCTAGAGTGATCGAGTGAATAGGGTACTTATTGGACTGGATATGTTGGCAGACATGGAACAAGAAATGTAGGTTATAAAGAAGAATTTAGAGGAAACACATGATAGACAAAAGAGTTATGCAGACCAACACAAGGTATTCAAGGAGTTTCAGGTTGCAGAGCATGTGTATTTGTCCATCAAGCCCAAGAAGATCTCTTTGAGGATTGGATCATGTGCCAAGTTGGCCCCACGGTATTATAGGATTTTTGATGTCCTTGAGAGCATTGGATCATGGCCTATCAACTTACACTACCTCCAATAGTGAGATTCCATGATGTTTTCCATATTTTATTGTGTAAGAGATATATAAAGGATGTTGATCATGTTATTGATTGGTCTGTATTGCAGGTGGAACAAGAAGGAGAGTTCCAATCGAAGCCTCAATGCATATTGCAGGGGAAGCATCCCATGCTCAGGAACAGAGCCATAGAGCAAGTTAAAGTGCAATGGAAACACTTTGGGCTCGAAGAAGCTACATGGGAGACTGCAAATCAGATGTGGGTCATGTATCCTTCATTGTTTGTTGGTTGAGGCAAAGAAAGTTTGGCTTGATGTTTGGTATACGTTTCGCATATGTTTTGCTGATTTTTTGGTATATGTATATATATGGATGTAAATATTGCCATGAGATACTTTATAAAGCTCCAATAAGCGATATGATTCTTATCTTGTCATGTTGTCATGATGTTTTTCTTTTGAGCAAGTCTTTCATTGTAAATATTGCAACGAGCTAAGTTATAGAGCTCCATGGGAAGTATGTTTGATTTTCAGTGGTTTTTCTGAGGTCTTGGTGTGGTTTAGCACCAAGGATGGTGTTCCCCAAGGGGGAGGGTTATGTAATAGCCCTGGTGAAAAGTTCATGTAATAAAAGTTAATAAAGGAAAAATAAGACCATGGTTAAGGGACACGTATTCCAAGCTAAATGGTGGGAAAAAATATCCTAGTGAGCATCACTAGATGTGTTTATGGATAAGGAAATTGGAAAAGACATTAAAAGGCAAAAAGGCATTTTTGACACATTTATTTACGAAAATAAAGGAAATTAGGAGAAAAGTAAGGTGAAAGGTCACGGGTTGCATGTGGGGAGGAAATTGAAGGAAAATAATGGAAAATGAAGGAAATAGAGGCCTCATGAATAAAAAGGCTTCTGAGGATCAGTTGGTAACCTTTTGGCAGTTCAAGTTTTGGAGCTCTCTCATTATTCTCTCTCTCTCTCACTCTTAGTCACTTAGAGTTTTTCTTGGAGCACTCTAGCTTTGGATCAAGGAAGGAAAAGCAAGCAAAGGGAAAAGAAGGAAAGCAAGGATCAAGTAAGGAAGAGAGGGATTAAGCAGCTTCAATAGGAATACTTGTAGGCAACATATTGCATGTGTTATTTCCTAGTTGTTTTTGAGATGCATGGCTTTACATGCTGGTGTATGGTTCTCTTGTTGTCGGTGGCATGGTTTTTTTGGGATATGACAGTGGTTTTTAGCCTAGCCTTGCCTTTTACAGATGCCATGGTGTGTTGGGATTTTTGTCTTGGTTTTCAGCTTTGGATTTGCTGGATAGATTTAAAAATCTAGGGTGGAGGTGGTCTCAAGGTTCATCCCCAAAGGCCTAGGAATCCCTTGACTGGTTTTGGCGGGATACATGGTAAAGCCTGGGGGATGAGTCTCGATTTAGGGCCTAGTTATCCAGGTTTGGATTGCGGTAAAGCCTAAGAGACTAGTCTTGGTTTAGGGCCTAGTGATCCAAGATTGGATTGCGGTAAAGCCTGAGAGACAAGGAGACGGAAAATTCCTCAAGGATAGTGATGGATTCTAGATGGCATTCCAAGCTCAGTTCAATTTTGTGATCAGAGCACCAGTTTTTGTGTGATCACAGTTTGGTGAGGGTGGAGGTAGTTTAACCTCTGGATTCCCTTGGTTGTTTTTGGATTGGTTTATCCATGAGATCCCACATTTATTCTTGCAATATGGCACGGGGGTGACTGCCTAAAAGAAAGATTTGGTTCAACCATGTCTACAGTCGAGTGGTACATGAAAGTCCTGAACTTGGTCGGATTTGCCTATGATTAATGAAAGCTAAGTTCTCTTTCTTTTGCACTTGTTTATATGTGGATTTAATGGATGTTATATCTCTATTACTTACATTGTTTTATGATGGTTATAAGCATGGTCAATTGACTGGTTTATGTCATGGTTATTTCATGTATTTAATTGTAATTGTTGAAATGATGGATGCAATACCTAATTCATGTTATAACAGTTCAAGGGAGAATTTGGTGATCCTTCTTGTCATGTTTCATAAGAGTTTTCAGTCATTCATGCTCTGTCTTGTATCTTAGACCTGTAGATTGCATTGATGCCTAGTGATTGACAGAATGTCAGTCCCGATTGGGGATGGTCAGTCCTACTGCTAAGGTTTATTTTTGGTTTATTAGTCTTTCCATCATGTCTTTAATGGATTCTGAAAGTTACAACAAGTTCTGGAAAGTGGCCGGAATTTTGGGCTAGAAAAGTGCCTTAAATTTCGTGGATGTCGGCACATGTCTGCTGGGAAAATTCCATGAATGCTAGCTTGCAGGCTCATGAAAGTGTCCAAAGGACCCTGGATGTTGGCATGCCCATAGCATGAGAGTGTATAGAAGTCAATAGGTCTAAAATATTAGTGAGACCCAAGGGTAGGATCTCTAAGTGGATGGGATGTCTCCTGGGGGTGTTGTTACTAATGTGGAAGGTATGGTTGATGTGTTCCATCGATTTTGTTTCCTTAAGGTCATCAAGGAGGTTGAATCCATTTTTAGTGGCCTCTCTTGTCACATGTTTACCCCGGTTGGCCGGTTACTTGGGTAGATGTGGGAGGAGGGTGGTTACAGGTTTATTCCATGAGATCCCACATTCATGCTTAGAATATGGCATGGGGATGATTGGATGAAAGAAATATTTGGTTCAGCCCAATCTATGGTTAGGTGGTACTTGGACGTCCCTGACTTAGTTGGCTTTTGCATATGTTAATAATAGATCTTTCAATATTTTATTCTATTATTATTTGTACTTGTTATTATGTGGCTTTGATGGTTGTTCTATCATGGCTAGTATTTAGGTTAAATGTTGGTTATAAGTATGGTTCCATAATAGGTTCTAACTGTGGCTCTTGATATGATTTGATTAGTTGATAAATGGTTATTGAATGCATGAGCTAAAAAATGTTATTGCAGCTATTTTGAGAGGGCATTATACCTTCTTAATGAATCTCAGATAAGTTTTAAACCCCTATGTTCAGATATGCATTCATGACTTGTAGAGTACATGTTCACCATATGTTTGACGAAATGAATGTCATGGTTAGGATTGGTTAGGTCAATTCCTTGATCAAGTTTGTATGAATGAATATGTTTTGATGTTATTTATCATTTTGGAAAGTCTCATTAAGTTTTGGGCAGTGGTCTAGAGACAGACCCTTAAAAGGTAGCATTGATTCCAAGGCCGCAGGCTCAAAACTGAGAATTCACATGGATGCAGTGTTATGCCTACAAATGGAGTCCTATAGTCACATGTATGTAGTGTTACGTTTGTGGCTAATAGTTTAGGTAAGTAAAATAACTATTTAGCTAAGGATTTAGGCACTAGGGAGGGTTGTTTAGATTTTGAGTGTCATGTAAGCCTTGTAGGATGTTAGTTTGTGGTTGATAGGTCCATTTGTCGGCCCCACTTCCATAAGTGAATCTTGGAGGTTGGGTCATGTCATATTATCCCTCAGCTCATGTTTATCCTAGCAGCCAAGTGAAATTGGGTAAATGTGGGAGGGGTGGTTACATAATGGTGTTAGAGCTCCTGGGTTCAACATTTGGACTCGATGGGTGAAATGTGTTTGTCATGCATGCATGTTAGTTGTCTATGTGATTGTTATGAATGCATTGTGATAGTCATTATTGTATTTTGTATCATCATGATGTTGATATGTTGGCTGAGATAGAGCAGGAGAAGCAGATTGTTATAGCAATGTTGCAGCACTGGACCTCAGGGTAAGATTAGATCGTCATACAGGTTTGTATGTTGGGCATGCAGGTATGATGGTGAATGGTTGTTATATACATCATGGGTATGTATATGCATGTAATTTTATTGTTATTATGGTTACATGCATGATAGAGGATAGTTCATCAGTGTGGTCATATGTATACGCGTCCATTAGTCATGCATGATAGTAAATTGTTGTTGTATGCACTGTGATTGTACACATGATGATTTTGGTCATTGTATTTATGTCTTGATGTTATATGTATCGGCTAATTTGGATTGGCTTGTGCAAATGGTCATGGTTATGATATTTAGGTATGGGTTGAGATATTTGTGATATTATGTCATACTAATTGAATTGACTTGTGCAAATGTGATAGCCTCCCCTGAGATACATTAAGGTATGAATTTGATTATGTCATCTATTTGGTTTATTGAACATGGTATGTCTACAGGTTGTTTGAATTCTGATTAATTGCATGATATGAGTAGGTGTCTATAAGATTGCACGAAGGAATGTTCTTGTTTTAAGAGGTTGTACTAACACAATATGTGTTGAATCAATTGATATCTACTTGAGTGCAAATGGGTGCTAGTTGTAGTATTATTATTAATAATTGTGAGTTGATTATGACATGGTTGTTAGTCTTGGTAAAGGTTGATTTCAGATTAATAGAATGTCTTGATATTTGAAACATGTCGTTGACATGTGTGAAAATTTGTAGGGCAACATGCTTGGTATTAGCGTGATGAGGTAGAAAATTGATTTGTTTATATAACTAATAGTTGGGTGATGTGACAGTACATAATAAGACTCAATTGTAGTAAGGAAAAAGGTAAAAGAAAGGAATTGAGCAAGAATTCTTTTGTCTATGTTTGGAAATTACAATTCCAAACAAATGAGTGCTTTACATGAATACATGAAGTCTTCTTAACCTTTATTTTGTCTAACATTATGTGGATATATGCTATATTCTTGAACATGTATTTGATAGGTATAACAGTTGGTTTCAAGTTATGGTTGGATTCGCCAAGGAATTAGAATCCCTTGAGAGATGATATATGTACTTGTTCAGTTAATGGTTGTTATATACATCATGGGTATGTATATGTCTTTCATTTTATTGTTGTTATGGTTACATACATGATAGATGCTAGTTGATCAATGTGGTCATATGCATACGCATCCATTAGTCATGTATGATAGTAAATTGTTGTTGTATGCACTGTGGTCATACACATGATGATTATGGTCATTATATTTATGTCTCGATGTTATATGTATCGTGCTAATTTGGATTGGCCTGTGTAGATGGCCATGGTTATGATATTCAAGTATGATTTGATATGTTTGTGATATCATGTCATATTAATTGGATTGACTTGTGCAAATGTGATAGCTTCCCTTGAGATACATTGAGGTATGAATTTGATTATGTCATCTATTTGGTTTATCGAACATGGTATGTCTATAGGTTATCTGAATGTTGATTAATTGCATGATATGATTAGGTGTCTATAAGATTGCACGAAGGAATGTTCTTGTTTTAAGAGGTTGTAAGAATACAATATGCATTGAGACAATTGATATATACTTGAGTGCAAATGGGTGCTAGTTGTAGTATTATGATTGATAATTGTGAGTTGATTATGACATGGTTGTTAGTCTTGGTAAAGGTTGATTTCAAATTGGTAGACATGATGTCTTGATATTTGAAACATGTCATTGACATGTGTGAACAGTTGCATGGCAACATGCTTGCTATTAGCGTGATAACGTAGCAATTGATTTGTTTATATAACTAACAATTGGGTGATGTGACAGTACATAACAAGACTCAATTGTAGTAAGGAAAAAGGTAAAAGAAAGGAATTGAGCAAGAATTCCTTTGTGTATGTTTGGAAATTACAATTCTAAACAAATGAGTGCTTTACATGAATACAAGAAGTCTTCTTAACCTTTATTTTGTCTAACATTATGTGGGCATATGCTATATTCTTGAACATGTATTTGATAGGTATAACAGTTGGTTTCAAGCTATGGTTGGATTTGTCAAGGAATTATAATCCCTTGAGAGATGATATATGTACGTGTTCAATTAATGGTTGTTAATACATCATGGGTATGCATATGTCTATCATTTTATTGTTGTTATGGTTACATGCATGATAGATGCTAGTTGATCAGTGCGGTCATATGTATACGAGTTTGTTAGTCATGCATGATAGTAAATTGTTGTTGTATGCACTATGGTCGTACACGTGATGATTATGGTCATTGTATATATGTCTTGATGTTATATGTATCGTGACAATTTGGATTGGCCTGTGTAGATGGCCATGGTTATGATATTCAGGTATGAGTTGATATGTTTGTGATATTATGCCGTACTAATTGGATTGACTTGTGCAAATGATAGCCTCCCCTAAGATACATTGAGGTATGAATTTGATTATGTCACCTATTTGGTTTATCGAACATGGTATGCCTACAGGTTGTCTGAATGTTGATGAATTGCATGATATGAGTAGGTATCTATAATATTGCATGGAATGTTCTTGTTTTAAGAGGTTGTACTAACACAATATGTGTTGAGACAATTGATATGTACTTGAGTGCAAATGGGTGCTAGTTGTAGCATTATTATTAATAATTGTGAGTTGATTATGACATGGTTTTTAGTCTTGGAAAAGGTTGATTTAAGATTAATAGACATGATGTCTTTATATTTGAAACATGTGGTTGACATGTGCGAACAGTTGCAGGGAAACATGCTTGGTATTAGTGTGATGAGGTAGCAATTAATTTGTTTATATAACTAACAGTTGGGTGATGTGACAGTACATAATAAGACTCAATTACAGTAAGGAAAAAGGTAAAAGAAAGGAATTGAGCAATAATTCCTTTGTCTATGTTTGGAAATTCCAATTCCAAACAAATGAGAGCTTTACATGAATATATGAAGTCTTCTTAACCTTTATTTTGTCTAACATTATGTGGATATATGCTATATTCTTGAACATGTATTTGATAGGTATAACAGCTGGTTTCAAGCTATGGTTGGATTCGTCAAGGAATTATAATCCCTTGAGAGATGATATATGTACCTGTTCAGTTATAGGCAACATGTTTGGAACAATAAGGTAAGATAATTGGTACATTGTTATGCTTATTTATGCACTGGAAATTATGTGTTTATGGTAGTATGATATAAGGAATTGCATGACAAAAGAGACTGCCATGAAATCTTGAAGAAGGCTTGGGTTGAGCTTTCCTTTGGAAGCATTGGGAACCCATGGGGTTGAGTCATGGTGTTTGTTGCTAGTTTTGTTCTTTGGTGCTTTGTGATTTATTTTCTCTTGAATTGTAGTTTTGTTTATGTATGGTGAATGGTCATGCCATTTTGTTTGTGGTATTGTATTGTTATTATTTTTCATAGTTTTCTTCTTATTTGTTTCCTTTTATGTTTTGAGGGTCTTGGGAATTGGTTGTGAAAAAAGGAAATTTAATGGAGTACAGGGAGAGATTTGTGGTACCCAATAGGTAATGAAAGCCCTGGATCAAGCTTGATGCATGAATAAAGGGTAGCTAAAGGTAAGAATATGACAACCATTTGTGTTGGTTGGGTCCATTGGGATAAATGGAGGGTGAAAAAATAATCATGGAAAAGGTAATAGGAAAGGTAGAGTAAATGGATTTGAGGCGTCAGATGCCTTGGCTATGTTGGGAACTGTTGTTCACAATGTTGTGCATCTTGTGCATAGATACAAGGAGTCCTCTTAACCTTGACCTCATAATATTTGGTAATTATGTTGTGATCATGATTATGTTGATGTCTATATATGTATACATGTATGTATGTATGTATGTTGTTGACCGACAGGGTCGTCAGGGATTATGATTGTTTTATGATAATGTTTATATGTATATATGTATGTCATTGTTTGATAGGGTTATCAAGGATCATGATTGTTTTATGCTAATGTGTATATGTATATATGTATGTATGTATGTCATCGTCTGACAGGATCGTCAAGGGTCATGCTTGTGGAGGAATGATTACTTATGCAGATGAATGGCATGAAGAAGTTCATGGTTTATGAGTAATCAAATGGGAAGAGTAGCCCTGACAAACTTATGAGGTCAATATCATGTGGATATGAATTGATATTATGTGTTTGTATTATCCCTATATTTATGTTAAGGATAGGTAATGATGAGGCATGCATTAGCGGAATGAAAGCAGTGTAATTCGTGACATGATGGGATAAGCATAGATAATGGAAAGACACTAGAAGCAAGGTTGCTTGGTAGAGATGGTGTGGTCTTCAGATGTGCAGTATTGGTGTTGTGTACTTTTTGCATATGGCTTGTTGTGTACATATTGCATATGTGGTGTAGTGTACATGTTGTATATGGGTTTTGTGTACATATGGTGTTGTGTTCATGTTGGATATGTGGTGTTGTGTACATGTGGTATATGCGGTGTTGTGTACATGTGGTATATGCAGTGTTGTGTACATGTTGTATATGCGGTATTGTGTACATGTGGTGTTGTGTACACATTGTACATATGGTTTTGTGTACATGTTGTACATGCGGTGTTGTGTACATGTGGTGCTTATGTTGTACATGTGATGTTGTGTACATGCGATGTTATGTACATGTGGTGTTGTGTGCACGTGGTTCTGCGTACACATTGCGCAAGTGGTGTTGTGTACATGTGGCGTGGTGTACACGTTGTGAAAGTGGTGTTGTGCACATGTGGTGTTGTGTACAAGTGGTGTTGTGTACATGTGGTGTTGTGCACATGTTGTATGTGTGATGTCGTGTACATGTGGTGTTGTGTACATGTGGTATTGTGTACATGTTGTACATGGGGTATTATGTATATGTCGTATATGTTGTGTTTTCTACATGCGGTACTTTGTTATGTACATCGTCTAGTCGTTGTATTGTGACATGCGTATTCGTTGTGTTGTAGTCTATGCACGTATATGTATTGTCGCGTACGTCGAGTGTAGGTGTATGTATTGTGTTGTGTTGTACATCGGATGTAGTTGTATGTATTACATTGTGTTGTACACTGGATGTAGGTGTATGTATTGTGTGGTGTCATACAATGTGTGTGCGTGTATGTGTTGTAATGTGCATTTTGTGTATGGGTATGTGACTGAAGAGGAGAGAAGGCAATGGATGCTTGTCGGGTGTGGCAACCGATCCAGTGTGTGTATGGAAAGGATGAAGGTAGAAGCAAAATATTGAATGAAAGATAAGTATCAGTATTTTATTCCAGTTTTAATTATGCACGTGAGTTATGACTTTGATCTATGATGGTTACTTGTGATCTATGATTCTAATTTATGATGGTTGTGTTTTGAGCTAATTGAATGTGATATGTTTATACATGATGATTGGTCAAAGAGTTAGTTTGACTTGTTGTGGCAGGAAGTGTACAAAATTACAAGTGTACCTTGTTCACAGGCCACCAATGAGGTATGATTTGAATTTATTTCAATTCCTTTTTAGCCTAATGGAAATTATGTGTCTGGCACAGGAAAGCATGGAAAATGCCTAGTTTTGGTGTTTGGAAAAGCTCGATTTGGGTTGTTGAAACTAACTGCAAGAGTTAGCAACAATGAAAAAAGGAATTGGAACATGAAACAATATGATGGTAAAGCACTTCAGGAGAAGGGCCATTGTGGGACACTGGTAACCTATAGTGTCCATTGATTGCCATAAGCATTCTATGACTGATATGATGGTTTTAAGGCAGGCATATGACTGGGTTTTTTTTTGGACCTTCCGATGAAAGGAAGCCTTCCCAAGGGATGGATCACCCAAGGGACTATGTAGCAGAGAAGGGGATTCGAGTGGAACTTGGAAGGTGTGTGACTGCACGAAAGGGGGTGATAGGATTTCCCAAGGGACTTTGTAACATAGAAGGGAAGGTCGGGGGGTGTATTTGTTTAGGTCATTAGCATTTCTAGATGGCATCAGATGCACATTGGGAGTGTGCACTGGAAAATTGAGTCGGTAACTATTCGCTAAGAGAACATGTAGCACAAGGAATGTAGAACTGGACATTAGATGCGGGTTTGACTTTGGAAGTGGATTTTGGAATTCCTGGGAAGGAGGTGAATCTTGGTACTACTTTTAAATGTGGAGGTGTGAGCCTATGGATTCCCTTGTTGATTAATACGGGCACCATATCCTTTTATTTCCTGGTTATAGAAAATGTGCATCTGTGTATATGTGTATATTACTGTAAATACTATATTGAATTGTGTCATAAAGCTCCATAGGCAATATGATTATTTGATGGTTGAAGCAAATGTGCATAAGAAAATTGGTTGTTATTGTAGATACGCTAATGATTTGTGTTATAAAGCTGTAGTAAACAGTGTGATTGTCATGTTTTTAGTGGGAATTCATTGAAATTACTATAATGAGTTGTGTTATAAAGCTCCATGGGTAGTATGTTTTGTTTTAAATGATTTCTAGTCATAGGTGTCATTGAACACCAAGGACGGTGTTCCCCCAAGGGGAAGGGGTTTGTAACAACCCCTGGTTGATTTTCCAAGTAAAACAAATATATAAAACCAAGATCATGGGACACATATTCCAAGCTGAATATTGGGAAAACATAGTGATGGGGATCACCAGTGATTAATTAATGGCTATGGAAATTGGCAAAGGAAAAGTGGCAATAGTTGGCATTTTATTTATGAAATAACATAAAACAGGAGAAAAGGAAGGTGAAAGGTCTCAAAATTGCATGTGAAGAAAATTGAAAGAAAAAATGAAGGAAAATAAAGAAAATAAAGGCCTCAATGATAAAAAGGTTTATGAGGATTAGTTCATGGCTTTTGTCAGTTTGTGAGACTTTTGCTAGTTTTTAGCTTGGATCTTTCTTTTATTCTCTCATTCTCTCATACTCTTGCACTCTTAGAGAAATTTTGGAGCATTGTTGAAGCATGCTTGAAATACTCTAATTTTCATTGGATTTGGAGAATGAAGGTAAAGGAAAAGAAAGAAAGCACAAGTCGACAACATGATGAATAAATACAATGAGATGTATTTTCAGTTATTGAGTTACATGTATGATTTCCTTGCTAGTTTTGGCATACATGGTATATGCATTTGGTTATGATCTGTCATTGGCATGGAGGATTGCCTGGATTGATAGTGGTTTTTCGTAGCCTTTCCATTTCCTAGATAGGCATGGTGTTGTGGGTTTTCCACTTGTTATTTCTGATTGGTGCTCAGGTTCCATATGGATGTGGGTTGAGTTACTAGTTCCTGGAGTTGTTTGTTGGAACAAATGCTCAGGAGCCCTGGAATAGCTTGGGTTGAGTTATTAGTCCTGGAGCCTTGGTTGGACAAACGCTCTAGAGCCCTTGGTTAGTTGAGTTACTAGTCCTGTAGCCTTGGTTGGACAAACACTATGGAGCCCTGGAAGGTTGTAGGTTGAGTTATTTGTTCTTGGGGCCGAGGTTGGGACAAACGGTCTGGAGCCCTAAACAGCTTGGGTAGACACCGATCTGGTTGGTGTTAGTGATGTTCGACTATGAGGTGGAAGCATTGGTTGAGGATTGAGGTAGTTGGCCTCTGGAAGCCCTGGTTTGGTTTTTTTTGGTTTATTCCATGAGATCCCACATTCATGCTTGGAATATAGCATAGGGTGATTGGTTGAAAGAAAGATTTGGTTTAGCCCAATCTATGGTCAAGTGGTACGTGGAATTCCATGACTTGGTTGGCTTTTTCTTATTTAATAAGAGCTCTTTCCTATTGTATTATATGAGTATTTGTACTTTTTATTATGTGGCTTTGATGGTTGTTCTATCATAGTTATTATTCTAGTTAGAAGCAAAGTTCCATAACAGGTTCTAGCTATGTCTCTTGATATGTTTCGATAAGTTAATGAATGGTTATTAAACGCATGAGATAAAAAAATCTATTGCAACTATTATGAGAGGGCATTAGACCTTCTTGATGAATCTCAGATAAGTTTTAGATCCTTATGTTCGGATATGCAGTCATGACTAGTAGATTACATGTTCACCATATGTTTGACGAAATGACTGTCATGGTTAGGCCTGGTTAGGTCAAGTCCTTGATCAAGTTTTGTATGAATGGATTTTTTTTGATGTTATTTATCATTCTAGAAGGTCTCATTAAGTTTTGGGCAGTGGTTTGGAGACAAGCCCTGAATAGGTGTCATTGATTTCGAGGTCGCTAGCTCAGAACTGAGAAATTGGGACTACAGTCACATGGATGCAGTTTTATGCCTACGACAAGAGGCCTAAACATGTATGGATGTAGTGATATTCCTGTGGATGGTATTATAGGTGAGTAAAATAACTATTAAGCTCAAGATTTGGGTACTCGGGGTGGTTGTTTAGCATATGAGTGTCTTGTAAGTCCTGTAGGATGTTAGTTTGTGGTTGATAGGTTCAGTTGTCGGCCCCACTTCCATAAATGAATCTTGGAGGCCAGTTCATGTCATAGTAGTCCTCAGTTCATGTTTACTCTGGCAGCTCGGTGAAATTAGGTAAATGTGGGAGGGGTGGTTACAATTTTGAAAAATGATAATTGTATTAAATAAATCATTATTCGTGCATATAAATATCATCATAGCTCATATTTTTCCTCATGTCTTTGTTTTGTCACGTGGTTCTTTCAAATTACTAAAACATTTTGTAGAAATCCAATTTCTTCTCAGTTAAGTGATCATCCAATTTTCAAGTAGACTATTTTTAGACTATTTTTTTTTTTTTTTTTTTTTTAATTGGTATAACATTCCTAAAATCATTTCAAAAATATCACCTCATAAGTCATTTTTTCTTTTAAGAGGGGGGAGGGGCGCAAATGAGAGGGTTGTAGTTTGAAGTTCAAACTCACTAAAGCAAGTGTGGCAAGTATAGTAATGCCATTGATGTAGGATTGTGCTACATAGAAACTAAATAAATGTTAGAAATACCTCTCGCTAATTTTATGAATTTCTTAATGTACCCTAGCATTCAAATTTAAATGTGACGTATAGGTGCTTTGTTTCTGTTTAGTTTCATTTTTATTTTCAAAATAATCCTTCACATCCTCATGATGGGTGGATAATTTAGGTCAGGGTAGTTAATACATTAGATGGGAAAATGATCTACCCAAATGAAAGATGTTGTCACCAGCCTCATACAGGGAAGACGAATATCATTTCTAATATCCTCTTGGGGTAGTGTAACCTCTCTAGTGGCTTCCACCCTTAACCCGTAACTTGCAAGAATTGAACTAATGACCTATGAGATAGTCACCACCATAAATACTAATCAAGCTATCCTTACATGCTATGATGGATATGTTATACCCTTTTTTGAATTGAAATTGCAACATGTAATTGAGAAACAAATAATAATACAACCAAATCATAGAAAACTACAAATGTAAATGCATCACAATTACTCTCACACTATTAACAATTTCAAAACAGAACAATTAAAATGTGTAATTCACTAAAAGCACATTTTTGGATGCATGCAGAGGCAATTAAATATGGTTGTTAGCAAATGCATTGGTACTCATGTTGCATGCATGCATTGCACATCACTTGAATTGTACTCACCCTAAAAAATAGTTAAACATTGCTCTCATCTTTGAACAAGATTTCGCAATCATGGTTGCCCATGACCTCTAGAGAAAGGAAATTTTCTTCACTTAGTGTTGTTGGATTGCATTTCTCAAGTTCTCTATAAAAGTTAGTTAAATGATGTAGTTGCATTGGCTAGGGGACCATAGATCAATTCATTTCCTTATGAAGTGTGAACCGGTGTCTTTCATTTATCCTACAATGCAAACTAAAGAAACACTATGCACACAAATAGTTACACTCATCCACCTATTAATAAGGCAAGTGGATCCTTTTCCGCAAAGTCAACTCTAAAAAAATCATTCACATTAGATTTATACTACTAAAACCAAAACCATAGTGATCATGACATAGGTAAGTCCTCAAGTGTATATGACAATCACTATTAACACATCATCTTCTCAAATAATTAATTGACCCGCCACGCTTAGAGATGAAATTGTAGAAAGGAAAACATGAAAATAGTTCTTTATCAACAACGAATTTGTAAATATAAATATCTCCTAACAATATTTTTATCTCTTATTGCATTTCTCCATAGATTTGTTGTAGTTTAGATATCAACCACTAGATAAATATATCACAATACACATTTTCATTGGAAATAAATTTAGCAATATGTCTTTAGATAAATTTGAATATTAGGTAACATCATTGATTATTCTCTAAAAATCATTTGTTGGTTTATTAGATTAATTAGACCTCTTTTTTTTTCACTTTTATGAAATCTATGTGTAAATATGAAGCATGATAAGACATTCATCATGGTCAAAATTTGTGAGGGGGGTACAAAATACATTAAAGAGACTTATAAACAAAATGCACAATTAATAATACTACACTTTAGAAATCATGGAACTTATTGATACTAATCACATTTATGTTCAACCTTGCAAAGTCCGTCATAATTTTAATTAAATCGGATAACCAACATGCACAAATTACATCAAGT
This sequence comes from Pinus taeda, assembly GCA_000404065.3. Lineage (NCBI taxonomy): Eukaryota > Viridiplantae > Streptophyta > Pinopsida > Pinales > Pinaceae > Pinus > Pinus taeda. The sequence goes on from APFE030095033.1 coordinate 23,833, forward strand.
ATACGTGAATTTGACTATAATTTTAAGCCGCCTTCATTTTTCTTTCCACTAGATTGTTAGAAGCATGTAAGTCCTTTATGTACCTTTGAGGTTCCTTTAGATCCTATATGGCATCTCCTAATCTCAATGACTTATCCATTTGTGGTAATCTCATGTCAGTGCATACAAAAATGCAACTTTGATTGAATCGTGTGTCTTATATCTATGTTTACAGTATTGCTAACTAACATCAAACACACAAACAATGAGGGAAAAGAGTAATTTTCGATAAAAGGTGTTGTACTTGATGTGAACACTACCATACTATGTTGAAACTAGTAGGGTTTTAATGTACATCAATCATTAGTGTTGGAGCCTAACCTAGAGACAATGACCCAAAAGGTTGGGGGACAAATAGGTTGGTGGTTGATCAAAAGGATCAGCTCATATAAAATTTTAGCGAAAAAATATAATAAAACATCTACTCAATAAGAAAGGACTTAGATTCTTGGTTTACTTTAACACTAGAAATCAAGTTAAAATCATTAACATTTTAACATGAAAATCCTTTTTTTATTCGTATGGTTATATTGTATATGATAATATGCACTTGGACCATGTCATATATCTGCCATTTCTTATGTACAAATTCTACAACATTCTAGTGTTTCAATTTTTTATTACACAGCTCTCTATTTAATTACATCAAGACTCAATTTGTGATGGGAATGAATGAGTATCTCCTAATTTGTTTCAAAGGTGTTGTTGCATGCATATGTGCATGTCAAACATATGACCTAAACACTTCAATTGTTGTAAAAATTAGAAATGTTCTGAAACCATGGGCAAATGATGATATGAAATCTTGTACAAGATCAAAACATTTAATAACAACTATTTTTAAATGGACAATATATCGTGTGTATAAGTTCAAATGATTTCAATTTTGTAAGAGTTTTATGTTCATGTTTTTAGTAAATATGAGCTGCAAATAGGATGGTTATAGATTATAAACATACTTAAGACACCTAGGATGACCTTAACTTATATAACTGAACACACTTTGTATGAATAGAAAAAAACCACTTAATTTAATCTTTGAAAACAAATTTTATTTTCAAATTAATCTTACACAATCTAGTAATTAACAATCACATTCAAACCCTTGATATTGTACCATCCAAACATTAAAAAAAAAAAACACTAAATTTTTAAATAACATTAATACTCTAGGGCAACTAAACCTTTTTTTCCTCTTCTAAATATACTAGTTTGTTTATATATATAGATAATCCAGAACTAATGGTAAGTATGATTTGCATGTAAAATTATATCACAATCTTTTTCTTTAACAACTATTTATGAGTGATTTTTACATTTAATATTTTTTAGCTTTAAAACTATATATATACACAATTTAAAAGACAAAACTCCGTAATTTCTCTTTTCAATTATATAATGTATATCAACTTAATAAAAGTTTTTTTATTATATTTATCTTAAAAAAATTATAATTTTAATATAAAGCAATCAACCAAAATAACAATTACATAATAAAAATGGTATCAATCCAACTTTGTGTACAATTGTATATATAAAAATTATATTCAGATTTTTTATTAAAATCCAATTTTGTATATAACTCACAATAAATCATATATATATGAAAATTTAATTATCAAAATAAATACTAAAAATAATAATCTAAATGTCAATTTCCAAGCCAATAAATCCATAGAAAACGTTACTTTCATTGCTAATGAAGTGTTCTAAAAAGGTACCCCAAACAACAACAACACTTAGTTCTTTTATTTTAGATTGTTATTGTTATTTTTGATTGGATATCAGAGCATTCATATCTAATTATACAACGGAATCCCATGTTTATACTAATGGGATCACTCACTACTAGTTGGATTGATAATGATTCTTGCCTAGAAACAATTCATACTCATTGGTAAACAAAAAGTACATTGCTTTTATTAATTTTAGTAATTAAATTAATTTGTAATAATAAATTAATTTAATAGTATAATTTGTAGTAATTATAATTTTTGTGTTTTTTAAATAAGGGGAAAATTTATTATAACTCAGTTGTTATTAAGGTCAATTCATCATTCTTATTAAGGAAAATTACCCCATTTAGAATTAAAAGGCTAGTGGTCTATAAGGGGTAGACTTTAATTCTTGTTATATGTCTTTTGGGTCTTGGACCATTAAATTGTTTCCTTGCGTTAGCGGAAGACAAACTCTTAGCCAAGCACAAACAATTTTAGGGCATATACAATATCATTTTTTGCTTTTCCCAATGGGAAACCAATCATAACTCACTGTCAAACCAACCATGGGGACAACCATCATTGGCATTATCCGCTCATGGAGGTTGACTCTAGATGCCCCCAAGTCTTGGGCCATTAACCTATTTCCTTAAATCCTAGGAAGATGGAGCTCTTTGCCAAGCATAAGCAAGTTTTAGGGCATAGATCAGGCGTGTATTATTAAGTTTTTCTAATAGTGGGAAAACTCGTCATAACCTTGTCAAACCAATAGTGAAGACAACTATCTTTAGTTACTATATGCATGAAAGATGACTCATCACCATTATTCAAAGAAAACCACCCCATCTAAAATGACATGTTGGTGTTCCATAATGAGGGCAGAATTTCATTCATACTAAAGGCCTTTGACTTTGGACCATTACCCTAATTCCTTAATCAATTTTAAAACATACTCCACACCCAAATAGCAATATCACAATATCAAATTTTAGATGTAAATAAAATTTAAAAACCAAAATTTTATCAAATTTGTAAGGAAGAGAGGCCAAATTGTTCTAATTCTATTTATTCCATCTTTTTGGAAATATGTTTAAAATTAATTATATCTTATTAGTTAAGAATGAAGCATATTGTTTTATTCTAGTCATTACTTCTGAATCAAAAAATGAAGTTTTAAAAAATAACTTCCTTACATGTATAAATCCATATTTAAACCATGTTTAAAATTTCACATTTACCAAATTACAATTATAAATTTACTACATCACTTATTAATAACCACATATCATACTTATTAACCATTAAATAGAAATAACAAGTAAATAGAAATATATTCTTATTCTTGGCACTTCTCCTTCATTATTGTTAATGGTTAGAACAATGACTCGGTGTTTATGAAACATCTTCCAGTTGGCATTCTCCTCCATTCATGTTAGCAAACACCCTCCACTTTGCATTCTCTTCCATTATTGTTAGTGCTTAGGTGTGGCAGTGCAATAAATAATTAAAACTGAAAAGATGCAGTTCTTTGTTTATTGTGGGTTTCACTCTACACTAGCTCACTACCATAATGGGGGTTTCACTCTTGTAGAACCACATTAGTCTTTTTGTACAGATACTCTTGCTTTGCAAAGCTAGTTATGAAATCATATAGAAAAGAACTTTTATCTGCGGCATGGATTTCATTCGTGATTAGGTCAAAGTTCATTAAATCTATTTCTCATTGTAAGTGGTGCTAATTTAAATTAATTTTAGGAGATATAAGCATCGACTTTATTATTTGGGGTCACAAATATTTTCATAGTTGTTGTTTGGTTCGTCTATGGCAGTTGCGATGGTTAGAGGCATTACTGTATTCATGAACATGGCAATGACTTATGTAACCATAATAGTCCTCTCCTTTTTGGTGGTTGTTGCATATTCTTTGCTTTCGAGATTTAATCTCTGCAAATGAATCGCCTTATCATAAAAAAATAAGGTGAGACTTGATTCTTGTTTTAGATGGGAGTGGTACAAACATATATAAAGAGATGTATTAGATCATATATTAGTTTAATTAGATTAAGTTTGTTTTCTTTCTAATTTACTTCAACGAGCTAAATCATTGTCTATAAAATATCTTGTGACAAGATTTTCTTCAATATATTGAATGGTGCAATACCCTTTTGTTTGTAGGTAAATGGTTCCTAGGTACCACAATATATTTCATAGTTATTGCTATTCATGTACAAAGTTTGGGCATAAGGTTGTGAACTGTAGAACTGAAAATCATGCTATTAATTTGCATGTGAGCTTAATATTTGATGGCAAAGATTATATGGAGGACAATGATGAAACATATCCCACACTGTAATCTAAATGTTCTCATATATATATCTATATAAATATATAATATAATATATACTATATATAGATATAGATATATAAATATATATACACATACACACACACACAACCTTAATATGTATCTCTTCCTGATATATATATATATATATTATATATATATTATATATATATATATATATATAGATATAAGGAAGAGATACATATTAAGGTGTGTGTGTGTGTGTATGTGTGTATATATATATATTTTATTTTATTTTATTTTATTTATTTATTTTTTGCAGTTCTGTAGAGTTTCAGCTATAGATAACGAACAATGGTTTCGATGGTCTTGAGTTCACAAAATTTCAACATTTTTTTGTTTTTTATTTCAAAGTGAAAAAAGTTGATTTGCACTGTTAGAAAGGTCTTTCTTAGATGTAACATAAACATAGGACCCTCAGAAGAGGTATTCATGAGTTTCATCTTTTTTTTAAAGTTGACAATCTCAAGGGGATGCAATTTACTAATGGAAGACCAATATTGACCCGGATTTAAACAAGAACGTAACAAATTACAGATATAACCATAAATACAAAGATGCAATAGAAATAACGCTTCATTTCATTAATATCAAATACTAAAATATGCTTACAAACCGAATGGAAATAAGACTAGCTCGGGCGATGGTAGCTTATCTTTGAGAAGAGATGTGGTGGCTACATGCCTCTGAACTATGTTACAATGAGGCTCAAAGGCCTATTTATTATTGTGAAACAATGGAAACCCCTAAACACCAGAAAACCTTACCCTAGGAGATGAAGCACCAAACTATGGGCCTCGTTTGGGTAAATTGGTACATCAACTTTCTAGGGTCGTAACTTTGGCATACGATCTTCATTTGATGCGCACAATACCTCGTTAGAAAGATCTATCCAAGGACTACAACTTTTGAATGACTAGGTTAATGAATTTTTTTGGTCCCAATTTTCCCAAAAAACGTCGTTTAGAGCCTCAAAATGCCTCCGGAAGTTTAGGACCTGAAAAACTGCCAAAAATAGTAAATTGTGCTATAAATAAGGAAACTAAAAAACTAAAAGAAACAATGGTGGGGGTCCAAGTGGAATAGGCTGGTGGCCACCAATATCCACCTGAATCATTCCTCCCCCCCTTAGGAAGCAATGGTCCCCATTGCGTTGAGTTCCTCCATGAGATGAGGAAAATTCTACTGAACTTGGTCCCTTGTGAGCCACTTTCCCTGGTGAAGGTGTTGGCCTGCTTTGACATCTCGATATATTTGGATCCTTTGCTATCAGGTGTTCTTGATTTGCGTGTCCATGATCCAATCAGTTGTGGCTTGTTCCATGTAATCTAGATTTAACTTTGTAGGTGTGAGCTTTTCTGCAACGTCTGATGTGTCCATTAATGTTGAGAAGTATGGTCAAAGGCAGTCCACATTGAAAATTTGGTGCAGGCCAATGAATGGGGGAATGCTGAGCTCAAATGCGTTGTCTCCCATAGCCTTGGTAATGGTGTAAGGACCATATTAGAGTGGTCTGAGTTTCTAATAGGCTTCGTTAAGGCATTCCTTCTGCAAATGCAACCAGACTTTGTCACCCACCTGAAACTTGTGTGGCACCTGATGTTGATCATGTCACTACTTGTACTTGGCATTTGAATTCTCCATAATTTCATGGACCTACTGGCATATATGTTGGATGTTCTTAATGAAATTGTTTGCCTTATCGACTTCCGACTGGGCATGAACCGAATATGCCTGAGTAGCTGCAAATGGTATGACCACATCAATGGGACATAGTGGCTGGAATCCTAAGCCCACTTGAAAAGGGTTGTGGCTAGTCGAGCTGTGGAGGGCCCAATTATAGCTACGTTGGACATAGGGGAGGCTCTCATCCCATGTGCGTGGATGCTTTGAGTTGTACATGTGCAGAATGTGTATGATCATCTAGTTGATGACCTCTGTCCGACCATCAGTTTGGGGATGGAAAGTTGCGTACTTAGGGAGCTTGGTGTCCATCATCGACCAGAGACTGGACCAAAATGTATTGAGGAAACTGCTATCCCGATATGAGATGATAGATTGTGGTATCCCAAAGTGTATCCACACTCATTCAAAGAAGAGTTTGGTAGTGGCTTCTGTTGTGATATTATTCTTGTAGGCCACCATAATGGCCATCTTCAAGAATCTGTCGACAACCACAAAAACACAATCGTTTCCATGCTTAGTAGAAGGAAGTCCCAACATGTTGAAATGGATTCCCAAGGTCGACTAGGGGTAGGCAGCAGAGTATATAGGCCTTGCTTCTTGATGATCGGTTTGGTAATCGCACAGGTAGTGCAAGATCTGATGTACTTCTTGACATCCTGTCGAAGATGCAGTCAATATAAATACTTCTTCAATACTGCCATTGTTTTCACAACCTCAAAATGCCCAACAACCCAACTGTAGTGCGCTTCCCAAATTATCTTGCCTTGCTTGCTTGAAGGAACACAACAGTGTCCCAGGTGGCATAATAGGGTATCCTGGAGGTGAAAATCTGGAACTTGCTGACCCTCCAAGAGCGTCTGGTATGTGTGCCTGAATTCTGGGTCACTTTTGTAGAGAAGTGGCCAATCAGAAATCTCATGCCCACAAGAGTTGAGCACGGTGGTTAATGCCATGATTGATGGTCGACTGAGGCTGTTTGCAACATTATTGGTGCTGCCCTTCTTATACTTGATATTCAAATGGAAGCGTTGCATGTATGTGTACCATTTCTGATGGCAATCATTCTACAACTTCCCTTGTGTCTGTATGAATTGCAGGGGTCAGTGGTCTGTGTGGATGATCGTTTCCTTCCCCAAAATGTAATGCTTCCATTGTCGGTAAGCATGCACAATGGAATACTTCTAGACTCTGTCTGAAAGTGTCTCACTACGATATGCCACTGGATGCCCTTGTTGAGTAAGGACTGCCCGAATAGCATAGTTAGAGGCATCTGTCTTGATCTCAAATGGTTGTTTCAAGTCTGGTAAACTGAGCACTGGTGTAGAGCAGAGGCGGTGTTTCAAATCTGTGAATTCCTTCTGTTGAGATTCATACCAAAAGAATTTTTCTTTCTCTCCTCCCTTCATGACTTGACTCAAGGGCCAAGTGATATGAGAGAATCCCAACATGAACTTGTGGTAGAAATTGGCAAGACCTAGAAAGCTATGGAGCTCTATCAGATTGGTTGGGGCTGGCCAATCCTGAATGACTTGGATCTTGATTGGATCCACATGCACCCCCCGTTCGTTAATAATGTATCCCAGATACTGCACCTGGGTCATTCCAAAAGTGCATTTATCCAAATTGGCACACAACTTATGTTTCCACAGTGTTTGGAGAACCTGTCGGATGTGGTATAGGTGCTCTTCCTAACTCTGGCTGAAGATCAAGATGTCATCCAAGTATACTACTACAAATGAGTTGGTGAATGGCCGCAAGATGTCATCCATCAATCTCATAAAGGTTGCAGGAGCATTCATCAACCCAAAAGGCATAACCAACCATTCGAGAAGGCCCTCCTTGGCTTTGAAGGCAGTCTTCCACACATCGGAGGGTTCAATTGGTACCTAGTGATATCCGGATTTCAAGTTGATCTTGCCGAAATATTTCCCCCCCTTGAGTTGGTCCATAAGGTAATCAATGCATGGGATCGGGTACCTATTGTAGATAGTGATCTTTTTTAGTGCCCGATAGTCAATATAGAGTCTCCAAGTCCCATCCTTCTTCTGTACCAACATTGATCTAAAAATGGGGCACTTAGGCTTCTTGTCTAGCTTATAAGAACCCCTCCCACTTCCACAGCTTGAATTTTCCCAAGTCTATTTGATTAACCAATGCGGAATTAAGAAATGCTTGCAACTATAGGCATATGCTTGTATTGATTGTTGGTTGTTTATGTGCTTTAAAAATTGTTGTGTATGATGATATTTAAATGTGCTTGAACATATATATACATGCATATAATAGTGAATAATGCAGCAGTAGAAACAAACACATAAGACAGCAAATTAATTTGGAGTTCACCCACAACTCTTGGGCTACATCTCCGTGAGCTCTAGTTAATTCAACTAGGCTCTCTAGGATTATGGTCTTAGTCTTTTTTACAAGCTCTTGGCCCAACTCCTGCTGTTCTACACAAAAACAGTGGGTTCAGACACCATTTAATCCCCTGGCTCTTGAAGCTCTAGCTCTTGGCTCTTGGCTCTTGGCTCTGGCTTCTTCTTCACAACAAAACCCCAACAATAACCTTCAACAACAACTCGGCCACCAACAATAACTCAGAAGCCTTTTTTTTTGCTTCTTCTTTGTCTCAGCACTGCCCATTTGTGCTCGATTTCAGTAACTCGACCACCATCAACAATTTCAGTAGCAAAAAAAAACTTGGCCACTGTTCGATAACTCAGCAGCCCTCTCTCTTTGACATTCATGGCTTTTAAGCCAAATTGGCACTGTCTATTGGTTTTCCCTTTCGGGCTCTTTGTCTTCGGCTTTGGGTCTGCTCAAATCCCTCTTCTGAATGTTCATAATCATCGCATAATTCCCTTTGGGAAGGCAGCCACCTGTTCCGTAACGGATGAGGGCATCAATGCTTGAAATCCCTTAGAAACAGTCATTCTGTGTTTTACACAGAGAACACTGCAATACACGGAAAAATCCACAAAAAAATTGTTCCTCGGACTTGAAACATTCATAACTGCGCCCTAAACTCCCATCGGGTCCGCCTTCCATCGCGTATCGCAATCGCTTCGGCGGCATGGCCAATGGTCAAAATTCCATTAAACGGGAAATACATTGAAAAGTCTAAATTTTCGGACTTCAAAAATCATGAAATCAGGCTTGTGATCCCTATCAGGTCCAGCCTTTATCGCTAGTCGCAAGTCACAACGGCTCGGGGGTCCCCCTTTGGTATCGCCGACGCCAATCCGCCGATATCGCCCGATCGCCGATCTTGCAATATTGCATCGACCCGGGGCCTTTGCCTTCTATTATGCACAGCCTGCCTCCGACCCGATCTGCTAATCCGATCATTGGAGATCGTTGATCAGGGATTTCTTTCGATCGGCCTTAAGTCCTCCTTTTTGCTTTATGCGATGCGATTTTCCTCTATGAGTGTTTTAGGCCATTTTTAATGGAATTTTCCCCTTTTTCAAAGGATAAAGGGAAGCTTCTTCCTGCGATAACTTCTTTGTCTGAAGTCCGTTTTCACCCATTTAAGTTGCGTTGGATTCAGAATGAAGAGATCTTTGCAATGAGGTTATTTCCTAGAGCAGCCTACAATTTTCAATTTCCTCTGATTTACAAAGTATTTGTGCCATTTGGCACTTTTTTACCTCTTGCATGAAGTCTTTTAGACTTAGAGGTTTTATCCAGGATCCATTTTTGGATCAAACATGATCGGGCTCCCACAGGGAAATAAACTCGACTGGATGTGACCTTTCTGCAGCAACTCTTGACTCTACCTCTTGATTTCATTGTTCTCTAGAACGGACCGCTGATAGATTGGTCCATTGGGTAATGGTGCACCTAGGGTCAGATCAATGGAGTGCTTGACCCGACAGTGCAGAGGAATCCCTGCAGGGGAGGTGAAGATATCCCCATACTCCTCCACGAATTTGTCCATCTGTTGATGTCGTGCGGAGGGGCCTTGTCTAGAGGTCATGGCCACCGTCTTCTTCTTTCCCCGAGGGCATATCATCAAGAAAACATATTTCTCGGTTTTGGAAATGAGCTTACTGCATTGTTTTGTAGTAACCAAAGAGATGGCAGTAGGCGGTGTTACCTTCAGTATCCTGTACAACTTATTTCCCAAAGTAACAATAATAGCATGAGGCCTTGACTCATAGAAAGCATGTCGCTTCGACAAGTATGGTTTGTCTAATAATACATCACAAACATCAAGGGGAGCAATGTCACATAATACCTCATCCCTGAAAGGCTTGATGTTGTATGGAAGGCAGCACTGTTGGCTCATGCAAAGATCTCGTCCTTGGAGAAGCCACCCAATAGTGTACGGTTGTGGGTGTGCTGTGGTTGGTAAGCCTAGCTGCTTCACGACCTCTATCGAAATGAGGTTCATTTGGCTCTCGCTATCAAAAATGAATTGTAGCGAGGAACCCTTTACCCACATCTACGAGTGGAAGAGGCGCTCCTCCTCTGGATCTTCGGGTTCCTCCTTCTGGATCTTCGTGGTGGCACCATTGGCGTTGGAGTCCACATCGATAATCTGCTTCCCTTTGTCATTCCCCTTGTCGGGTTCTGACTCAGAGTTGGAACATGTATCTAATTCTGAAGCCTTCAGCTCAGCCACTAGTGGCTGCTTGGCCCGACACTCACTTGTGTTGTGAGTGGAGATCTTATGGAACTCACACCACTTTCCTGTGTCCTTCTTCAGCTTCGCGGTGTTGTTCTTTGATTGCAGTTTTGACGGGTTGTCTTTGGTCGCCTTGCCTTGGCTTTGTCCTTTGTTCTGTGGTTTGGGGGCACCTTTCCCTTGCTTCGAATTTTTAGATCTAAAGTCTTGCTTCTTTTGTTTAAACTTCTGATTTATCTTGATGGCGTATCAGTAGGTATTTTTAGCACAAGGAGTTACTCCTAGACTACAAAAGGAGTAAGCCTTACACATTATGATTTCATTTCAAAATTTAAAAGGGTTTTTTGAGTGGTGGGATGGCTTTCTGGAGGGTTTTTGAAATGATTGAGTTCCTCTTTAACTTTCATGCATTTGGCAAGCATAAATTGTATGGTTAAGTGAGTAGTATAGGGGAGCAGAGGGAGGAGAATAGGTAGCTAATACTTATCCTAAGAAAACTGAGTATCTTAAGACAATCACCTCAACTACATAAAGCCTTATAGCAAACTCTATTTTTTGATAAGGAGAATAACAGATAGAAAGTAGGAAAAAGTATAAAGTATTTCACAAATCCTTTGTGAAACCTTCACTAACAATTTCTACTTAAACTGATATTATGATTTACAACAAACTGGATAGTAGATAAGTCATCATTAGATCCTCTTAATGATTCTCACTCATACTATACTATCTGTTGTAATTTATCATTTAAAAGATTAAAACAGGCTTGACAAGGAAAACAACAATTAGGAAGTAAAAACAGGTATAAAGTATTTCACAAATCCTTTGTGAAACCTTCACTAGCAAGTTCTACTCGAACACATATTATAATTTACAGAAAACTGGACAGTAGATAAGTCATCATCAGATCCTCTTAATGATTCTCACTCATACTATACTAGCTACTACAAATTTATAATTCAGAAAGTTGAAAACACGAGATAGACAAACCACACATTAGATATGACTTAAATCACAAAATCCTCCAACATGAAGTGTAGAAAAAGCTATTTGATCAAGTTGAGTCTTCAGGTGAACCAAAATCCAACCCTGAAATGATATTTACAAAAGATATATAGAGAGAGAGGCACCAACTCCAACTCTCCTAAATTGGTGGTTCCACTATTTCCTTGTTACATAGGTGTCTTTTAGATATTAAGATCATCTTCCATTGAATTGCAACAGAAAGTATAGGTGTAGATGAGAAGAAAAGGAAAAATGACACTTTTTTGCTAGAAAAACTGACTAGCTGCCCCTTTTGCTGCTGATTTTTCTCTTTATGGTCTTGACTATTGAATGAACATATGGCTTCATTAAATACAACTTTCAACAACCTCATGTTGAAGTCAAGTTTCTTTGGAGAGTCCAACTGATTTGCTATAGGTGGTTGTACGATAATTTTGCAAATCTAGCAATTTTCCTGCATTAATTCGGACTGACTGGAAATTACGGTAGTGCATTACACGCAACAGAAAGAACAACCGTCGGAATTTAAATAATTGGTTGAGACTGACGTTGTAGACACGCTTAAGATTTTGGGAAACCCGAGTTATTTAATATGGGGGGGTAGAAAATGGTTGGCTATGGCTGTTGCTGACACCTAGCAAACATGATCAACCAAAACGATTAATGACTACCACTTGACTTGACTTGGAGTTTGTGACCTATCCAATCAAGAAATCTCATGATTTGGATTAGATATTCCGCCGTTATGACAAGTGGACAATAAAAAACAATTGCATTTTTGGCTTTATTTTTAAAAATGGGAAACGCTACCGGAAATTCCGGTAGCATCGGATTTTTTTATTAAAAAAAAAGAAAATAAAACAATAACGGAAAGACTGTCCGAAAAACAGGGGAGACTGTCTGAACGAGAAAATCAAGTGCTATCAAAAATTCCGGTAACATTTTAAATTTTTTTGAAATTTACAAAATTAATCCAAAAAATAAAAATTTGAAAACCTACTCATGACTTAGCCTAGAACTGTGCTAATATTGGCTCCACATGAGATAGAGCTCTCCCTGCGAGGCTGCAAGAACTTTTTGCAGTTTCAGTGCCTTGTCATTGGGCTATGGAGTCTTATTATGAAATCACATTGGTATTTACAGTGAACTCAGGCTACCAACAACTTTAGTAAAAGGTTTTTTTGAGAAAACACCCATTAAATGGGCCTCCATACAGTTCTATCCCATCAAGATTCTGCAACTCAAAAGTATTGTTCTGAAAGACATTTGAGATTTTGAAAGGACCAAGCCATAAAGCATCAAATTTTGAATGCTTACCTGGATCTTGGTGCTGCGCATCCCACTTCAACACCAAATCTCAAATTTGAAAATCTTCTTTTTTAGTCCCTTTATCAAAGACTTCCTTCACAGCTTGTTGATATTTTCTTACCAAATCATATTGATGTTCTTTCTTTTGTTACACTTATATGATTTGATACATTCTTCTGGTCATGTCATTTGGTTCAGTTTCATGATCTTGCAGTAGTTTTGCTACAGGAATAGCTAATTGTACTGGAAAAACAACATCAATCCCATAAACCATATGAAAAGGTGATGTATGAATAGACTTTTTGATTGTCACCCTATCAGTGCATAAAACAAACTTGAGTTTTGAGTCCCAAGCTTTCTTGTTTTTCTCCAACAACTTGGTGATGATTCTTACCAAACTTTTATTAGATGATTCAGCTAAACCATTCCCTTGTGGATAGTAAGCTGTAGAATGAGTAAGTTGGATACCATATTCTTCATAGAAATTTATCAATGGTGTGGCTTTAAAAGCAGCTGCATTATCTGCTACTAGTCTTGATGGACATCCAAATCTGGTTATGATTCCTTCCAGAAAGTTAATAATAACTTTATGAGTGGCATTCCTAGTAGGTATTGCTTCGAACCATTTGGTGAAGTAATTAGTAGCAACAAGAATCCAATGATGCTGCCCACTTGAATGTGGATGAATTTCACCAATGAAATCTAATCCCCACTACAGGAAAGGTGCAAAAACAATTATGGGCTTGATAGGTAATTACTTTAGATGCTTTTTACTAGTGAACCTTTGAAAATTTTCACATGTTCTCACCTCAGCGTATACATCAAAAAATAATCTTGGCCAAAAATAGCCAGCTCTCAGTATTTTGTATGCAGTATTTCTCCAATAATGATGACCTCCAGAAACACTACTATGTGTTTCAAATATGACCTTTTTAGATTCCTCTGGATCAATGCATCTCAACAAAAATATTGTAGGATCTTTCCAATACAAACAGTTATCCTTGATGCAATACTTAATGGTTTTCAACTTCAAAGATCTCACTTTGCTTTTATCATACTTTAGAGGGGGTTTAAAATATTTCAGAAAATAAACAACATCTTTGTACCAGCTACACTTAGCAAGCTTTGAATCTACTGTCATATTGTGAACAGGTTATGAAATTTGCCCTTCTAGATTATCATCCATGAAATTCAAACCCAACAATTTACAATTTTCTTCAGCATGTAGTTTAGCTATCCTTGACCTTTGATTAGTTTAGTTGTCTTTATCTCTAAATCAAATTCAAGAAATTTAGTCACCCATTTACTTCTCTTTCCATCAATATCAAGCTGAACCAGTATCTCTCTAACAACAGATGAAGGGACATAAGCTATCACTTGAGCATGTAGAATATAAACTCTAAAAGCTTTCCGAGCTTTAACTAATGCATAAGCATGCTTTTCCAACATTTCATACTTTAATTCTCCATCTCTAAGAGCTTTGCTGAAAAAATCTATTCACGTTCTTTATTTTTTGAATCTTTTTGTAACAAAACAACAACAATGGTGTCTTGAGAAGCAAATGAGAAGATTAAGAAAGATTATGAATATTCAGGACTTACCATTTGAGGTGCTTCAATGATAGCCTTTTTGATCAGCTCAAACGAATTTATGGATTCAACTGTCCACTTGACTTCTTTGTCCTTCCTTAGCATACAAGTAATATGTTTCACCACTTCAGCAAAATTTGGGATGAATCTTCTGAGAAAATTGATCTTAACAAGGAAAGATTGAATCTCTTTCTTGGATCTTGGAAGTGTTAAATCTTGAATTGAAATCACTCTTTTTGGATTAATCCTCACTCCATTTTTAGAAACTATGTGACCCAGCATCTTACCTTCTTTGAGAGCAAAATGATACTTCTTCAGGTTCAAGGATATACCATATTTTCTGCATTTAAAAAATACTTGTCTCAAGTGCTGAATGTGTTCTTGATCTGAAGCTGAAAAAACAGTAATGTCATCCAAAGAGATGACCAAGAACTTGTCCTTTTCTCTAATGAATGCAAAGTCCATAACACATTGGAAAGTATCTCCAGCATTCATGAGCCCAAATTGCATACATGAATGTACCCCCAAGTAGTAGCGAATGTTGTCTTTTCTCTATCATTTGGCCAAACAGATATTTGATTGTACCCAGAAAAACCATCTAACATGGAAATTCTGTCTGACTCAATCACCTTTTGATGAATATGCTCCATCTTCAGCAATGGATAGTTATCTTTCTTGGAGCTTTTGTTAAGATTTCTAAAATCCACAATTCGATTTCACCATTTTTCTTTCTTACTTATACTAGATTGACAACCCAATTTGAGTATCTCAATGGAATAATGATTTTAGCATACAACATTTTCTTCACTTCCTTTTCCATCCTGGTAGCAATAGTGGATTGATTTGCCTTAACTTTTGTCGGAAAGGTTTAGTACCATCTTTTAATGGTATTCTATGCTCAATGATAGATGTATCATATGTCTTAAGATCTTCATATTTTTAGGCAAAAAAATCAACAAATTCACAAAACAACTTGTGATATTCCATCTTTCTTTCATCTAGTAAATCTTTTGACAACTTCACATACCTTGGTTATTGTGCTATACCCAAGTTGTAATCTTCTAATTCAACATCTGCTTCAGCTAACTGTGGCTTGATTGCAACATCATCTTGATAAAAAATATTCTCAAGTAGAATTAACCCCTTGGGAATATGATTGGTAGGTCGCTGTATGATAGGCTGATTAGCAAATTGTTTTTTTAGATTTCTGGAATCTTGATGATCAACATAAACTTGTGGTAGATCTTCTTGTTTATCAATATTTATAACAACAAACTCTTCAACAACTTCAATGAACTTTCTGATCTCTTGGTCATCTTCAAAAACTTTCCAATGCTTAACATTATCAAGAATGCTAGGTCTAAACCTAACTTCCTCTTCATATTTCAACTTTATCGGCATTGGAATTTTGAATGAGTTGGCTGAAATAGAGAGTGAATCTGCTTGAATATTACTTTCTCTTGGAACAAAATAAATGTTAAAGACCAAGAAGGAGTCTTCTACAATGTCCCACATTGCATTCCTATAATATCTAAGTCTAGGATGCTTAGTTTGATAAATATTTCTGATTTGTTAAATAATAAGTTCAACATATCCAAAAACATAAATTTCCGATATATTCATATATTTTTCCTTTTTTAAGCTAATTAACAGAGCTTCATAGTCAGCCACATTATTAGTTTTCTCAAATTCAAGTTTGAAAGAAAAAGTGATACTTTCCTTCAAAGGAGAAATAAGAACAATGCCTGCACTAGCACCTTCTTTGGAACATGAACCATCAAAAAACATTTGCCATACCTTCTATCCTTCATGACTGATTTGATTTTTAGTGGGCTTTAAAATCTGAAAATTTTCTGTAGGCAAGGCAGAGTCAACCATATGTAGAATGCTTGAACCCACTCCAGTTGTTCTAGCATATATTGGATGATTAGTAGGGTCTTTGATGTCACTAATGATATATGCCAGCTGAGCTTCTATGTAAAGTCTTATTTGTTCTCCTGCAAAAACAATAACAATAGCATAAGTTAAATCCATTTGGAAGGTTCCTCCCAACCTTTTAATCCATGACCTAGAAAGTAACATACCAAATCTGGGAGGGATATCAACTACAACAATATCCATTACCATCCCTCTCATAGGTAACTAAAAAAGACTTACTGCAAGGTCTTTGATGACACCAAGGCATTGAACTTTTCGGTAATCAAAAGAATAGAGATCTTGGTACTTTCTAGTTATCTCAAGACCTAGTTCATCCATAACTACCTTGGGCATTAGATTATGTGAAGCTCCAGAGTCCATAAGACAATTATGCAGGGTCTTTTCATGAATATTCAGAGATAGATAGAAGGGAGGGGTAGAGTCATCTTTTTCTTCTACCAATGGACCTATTTATAATAGTGGGCTTATCATCTTGAAGGTTAACAAAATCAGAGACTACTTCAGTAGGTGAAGGCTGCAAAGCTTTCATAAAAGTATTTTTGAAATCTTGATTTTTCATGAGTTCAACAAGGGGAACAAGAATCTTGATCTTTTGAATCTGATTTTCAAAATTGAAAGAAGAGTGTGGTTTGTGAGAAATTTTTACCTCAAGTGAAGGCAAATCAGACGCTACCAGAATTTCCAGTTATTCAGGTTTTATCACTTGTTTCTCTGTTGGAATATTGGATGCTACTAGAATTTCCACTTTGTGAGATTTTTCTGCTGAAACTTTAATAGCATCTTTATTCTTCTTTGGCTGTGTAACATGCTTAGAAGTATCACCATTTTTCTTTTATCTAAGACTGTATCTGCTTTGATGATCAGCTGCAATAATGGAATGATTAGGACTCACTTCATTATTCTGAGAATATGACATGAAGTCTTCATACTTTGCTTATGTAAGATAAATCATCCCTTCTTTGTCTCTAAGACAATTTATATCAACACCTCTTTCCAACCCTTCAGCTTCTTCTTCATTTTCAAATATAACATTCTACAAAGGAGGTTGAACCTTTTGATCATCAGCATCTCTTCTTTCTCTCTGCAGAATTTGAGGAGAATTAGGTCTTCTAAACTGCTATCTATTTGGAAAATCAAATGAAACATTTCTGGTAGTAGAAGGTCTTGATTCCATCTTCATCTTAGACATATCATTAGTCAATGATTTGACCATCTTAGTAAGCTCATCTAGCTTAGGGTCTATATCAAAAGTTCCTGAAGTAGAAACTTCAGCTTTTTGCTTTCTTTTTTCTCTGTCAATGCCTCCTCTGAGTCTATTAGCTGCTAATATATTTGATTCTACCTCCAGTGCATTGTCCTGCATTTGTGATAGCGTAGAAAATCTTTTTTCTCTCAACAATAAGCAAAAGTCAGGATCAAAAGCACCAACATAAGTGATTTTAGCAGAGGCCTCAGTAGGCTTGATTTCAGTACGTATCTTGCTATACATTTTATTGAATCTTTTAGAAAAATCAGAAACTGATTCTCCTTCATTTCTTTTGATTGCACAAAATACTGTGATATAATACAAAAAACCTTTCTTGTCACCCCATTTTTTTAAAAATGCATCATCTAGGACTTCAATTCCAGTGATGCCATCAGCTATCAAAGATCTGAACCATTTCCTTACATCACCCTCAAGATTGAACAAAAACTCTCATCCGAACATCTTCATGCTCAATGTTCAGATTATCAGCATAAGCATAAAAATCAGCAAGATGTTCTTCAGCTGCTACCTCCCCTTCACCATTAAATTTAGGCATATACCTAAGATAATCTCCTGTAGGTAATGCATTCATAGGCTGAGGTAAAACTAAAGGAGCATACCTAGCAGCAACAATTCCATCCATTCGGTTAGGGGGTGGATTAGGACCTGCCATGGTTGGAGTTACCGGGATTTGTGGAATAACAATTAGAGTTACTGGGATTTGTGGAATAATAATTTGAGGATTTTGAACAATAGATGAGGAAGCACCAACACTCGATGTAGAGGCTATTTGTTGACTAGAAAACGAGAGAGGTACATAAATTTTTGTAAAATCAGGAGACAAAATTTGTTGTAATTTTTTAGGAATAGCTTTTGAAAAACCAGAAACAGAAGAAACAAGATTTCACTTACTCTTTTTCTTGATTAGATTCTCAGAATCAAGGACTTGTTTTTTCAAAGGAGAATATGGGTTTGCCCTGGTTATAGCCTTACTTGGAGCCAGAACTTCAACAATGGAGTCGCCAGGTGTAAAGAATTCTAAAAAAACAGTTGGAACTGTACACCTCATAACTAGACTTATAACTTTGTCATTTACCCAGGAATAAACTTCAATTCACCTCCTCGACAATGATGCCAAAGATGTTAGCACAAGGAGTTACTCCTAAACTGCAAAACGAGTAAGCCTTACACATCATGATTTCATTTCAAAATTTAAAAGGGTTTTTTGAGTAGTGGGATGTCTTTCTGAAGGGTTTTTGAAATGATTTAGTTACTCTTTAACTTTCATGCATTTGGCAAGCTGTGGCAAGCATAAATTGTATGGATAAGTGAGTAGTATAGGGGAGCAAAGGGAGGAGAATAGGTAGTTGATACTTATCCTAAGAAAACTAAGTATCTTAAGACAGTCACCTTGATCCAGGTGGATATTGGTGGCCACCTGCCAAGTTCACTTGGACCCCCACCATTGTTTCTTTCAGCTTTTCAGTTTCCTTAATTGTAGCATAGTTTACTATTTTTAGCAGTTTTTTGGGTCTTGAACTTCTGGAGCCGGTTTGAGGCCCTAAACAACGTTTTTTGGGAAAACTGGGAGCAACATGGGTTCATGGACCAATGTTTCTCTTCCCAAAGTTGTATTTCTCGGATAGATCTTTCTAACGAGATATTGTAATTGTCAAACAAAGCTTGTATGCCAAAGTTACGACCCCGGGAAGTTGATGTACCAATTTACCCAAACGGGGCCCACAGTTTGGCATTTCATCTTCTAGGGTTAGGTTTTTGGATGTTTAGGGTTTTCCATTGTTTCTCAATAATAAATAGGCCTTTGAGCTTCATTGTAACATAGTTCAGAGGCATGTAGCCGCCACATCCCTTCTCAGAGATAAGCTACCATCGCCCTAGCTAGTTTATTTCCATTTTTTGTTTGTAAGCATATCTCAGTCTTTTACAATAATGAAATGAAGTATTATTTTCATTGCATCTTTGTATTTATGGTTATCTATGTAATTTGTTGCGTTCCTATTTAAATTTGGATTAGTGGTATCCGAGTGGTCTACTTTTTCTCTGTTTTTCTTTGCATGTCCCCATCAAGGTCGGGATATAAGGAGTTAGGGCTTGAACTAGTTGAACCTTTGCAAGACCAGCCTCGCAAATCCCGACGGCCTCCCATGGTGGATGAAAATAAAGACGAGGGGGTAGGAGATCCTATCAAAATCTTGCCCAAAGAAGCCCTTGAGCGGTAAAGGAACGTGATGATGGACAACTTTGCCCAGATCCTTTAGTGGCTACCCAGAGGCGACACATCGGTTTTCAACAGCTACTCTGGAAATGCCACACCCTTTAAGGTACAAAGTAATTTTGAAATCCCCATCTTTGAGGGTCAAATAGACGCAGATGCGGTAGATAAATGGTTAAATATGCTAGAAGGGTATTTTTTTGTTCATGATTTTTCGAGTCGGGAAAAGATTATTTTCGCTCTTCTCAAAGCAACCCCCCACATCAAGGACTAGTGGGAAACCTAATGTGAACAGAAGGATGAAAGTATGAGCTCACTATTTTCAGTCGCACCCACTTGGAATTCATTCCAGACTTCCATCAAGTAGCAGTACTACCCAGTCGGAAGCTATGTTGATTAATACATAAAGTGGACCATGCTGCAGCAGGGTAGGGACCAAGACGTGTCAGAGTTTACCAATATTTTCCATACCCTTCACACAAAGTTGGGCATCAAGGATTCAGAGTAGCATTTGGTACTCAAATACCGTGGCTTCCTGCACAAGTACATCCAGGAAGAAATAGAATTCCTGAACATCTCCTCGCTCGACACAGCATGCCGATATGCCATCAAGGTCGAGAAAATGTTTAAACAGAAGAAGCGAGACTTTGGATCTGTGAATCTGAAGCAAGGGAAAGGTGCCCACAAATTGTAGAACAAAGGACAAAGTCAAGGCGGGGCAGCCCAAGACAACCCGCCAAAGCTACAAGCAAAGCATAGAGTTGCGAAGCCGAAAAAGGACATGGGAAAGTGGTGTGAGTTCCATAAGAGCTCCACTCACGACACAAGTGAGTGTTGGGCCAAGCAGTCACTGGTGGCCGAGCTAAGGGTTTCAGAATCAGATGCATGTTCTAACTCTGAGTCAAAACCCGACAAGGGGAATGACAAAGGGAAGCAGATTATCGATGCGGAGCCCAACACCACCGTTGCCACCACGAAGATCCAGAAGGAGGAACCCGAAGACCCAGACGAGGATGAGCGTCTCTTCCACTCCTAGATGTAGGTAAAGGGCTCCGTGCTACAGTTTATTGTCAGTAGCGGGAGCCAAAAGAATCTCATTTCGGCAGAGGTCATGAAGTGGTTGGGCTTACTGACCACAACGCATCCACAACCGTACACCATTGGGTGGGTTTAGCAAGGACGGGATCTTTGCGTAAGCCAGTAGTGCCGCCTTCCATACAACATCAATCCCTTCATGGATGAGGTATTGTGTGACACTGCTCCCCTTGATTTTTGTGATGTATTATTAGGACAACCATAGTTGTGGAAGCGACATGATGTGTATGAGTTAAGGCCTCGTGCTGTTATTCTTACTTTGGGAAATAAGTTGTACAGGATACCGGAGGTAGCACCGCCTACCGCCATCTTGTTGGTTACTGCAAAACAATGTAGTAAGCTCATTTCCAAAATCGGGGAATTTGTTTTGCTAATGATACACCCTCAAGGAAAGAAGAAGACAATGGCCACGACCTCTAGACTAGGTCCCTCTGCACGACAACTACAGATGGACAAGGTCGTGGAGGAGTACAGGGACATCTTCACCTCCCTCGCAGGGGTTCCTTTACACTACTAGGTCAAGCACTCCATCGATCTGACCCCAGGTGTGTCGCTGCCCAATGGACCAATCTATCAGCGCTCTGTCCTGGAGAACAATGAAATCAAGAGGTAGATTCAGATGCTGTTGCAGAAAGGTCACATCCATTCGAGTTCATCGCCTTGTGGGAGCCCGATTGTGTTGGTATAGAAGAAGGATGGGACTTGGAGACTCTGTATTGACTATCGGGCACTGAACAAGATCACTGTCCATAGTAGGTATGCGATCTCACAGATTGATGACCTCCTGGATCAACTGAAGGGGGTAAAATATTTCAGTAAGATCAATTTGAAGTTAGGATATCACCAGGTACCAATCGAACCCTCTGATGTGTGGAAGATTTCCTTCAAAGCTAAGGAGGGCCTTTTCGAACAGTTGGTCATGCCTTTTGGATTGACGAATGCTCCTGCAACCTTCTTGGGGCTAATGGATGACATCTTGCAGCCATTCACCAACTCATTTGTAGTGGTATACTTGGATGACATCCTGATCTTTAGCCAGAGTTGGGGAGAGCACCTCCACCACATCCGACAGGTTCTCCAAACACTGCGGAAACACAAGTTATGTGCCAATTTGGAGAAATGCACTTTTGGCATGACCCAGGTTCAGTATCTAGAATACATTATTGATGAACGGGGGGTGCATGTGGATCCAGCCAAGATCCAAGTCATTCAGGATTGGCCATCTCCAACCACTCTGACAGAGCTCCGTAGCTTTCTAGGTCCTACCAAGTTCTACCGCAAGTTCGTGTTGGGATTTTCTCATATGACTTGGCCTTTGAGTCAAGTCACTAAGGGAGGAGCGAAAGAAAAATCCTTTTGGTTTGAGTCTCAATAGAAAGAATTCACAGAGTTGAAATATTTCCTCTACTCGGCACCAATTCTCGCATTACCAGACTTGCAACAACGATTTGAGGTCGAGACAGATGCCTCTGACTATGCTATTGGGGCAGTCCTTACTCAACATGAGCATCCTGTGGCATATCATAGTGAGACACTTTCAAACACAGTCTGAAAGTATCCCACGTATGACAAAGAGATGTATTCCATTGTGCAGGCCTGCCGACAATGGAAGCATTATATTTTGGGGAGGAAACAACCATCCACACAGACCACTGACCCTTGCAGTTCATACAAACCCAAGGGAATTTGCAGAATGATTGCCATTAGAAGTGGTCCACATACCTGCAATAGTTCCATTTAAATATCAAGTATAAGAAAGGAAACGACAATAATGTTGCATATTGCTTCAGTCGACCACTGATCATGGCGTTAACCACTATGCTCAACTCTTGTTAGCATGAGACTTCTGATTGGCCACTTCTCTACAAAAACGACCTAGAATTTGGCCACACATACTAGACACTCTTGGAGGGTCAACATGTTCTAGATTTTCACCTCCAGGATGCCCTGTTATGCCACCTGGGTCACCTTTGTGTTCCTTCAAGCGAGCGTGCCAAGATGATTTGGGAAGCATACTATAGTTGGGTTGATGGGAATTTCAGGGTCGCGAAAATGGTGGCAGTACTACAGAAGTATTTCTATTGGCCGAATCTTCGATAGGATGTTGGGAAGTACATCAGATCATGCACTGCCTGAGCCATGCCAAACTGACCATTAAGAAGCAAGGCCTCTATACCTCACTGCCTACCCCTCTTCGACCTTGGGAATCCATCTCCATGGATTACATGTCAAGCCTTCCTTCTACTAAGCATGGAAACGACTGTGTTTTTGTGGTCGTTGACAGGTTCTTCACTGCCTACCCCTCGTCGACCTTGGGGATCCATTTCCATGGATTACATGTCAGGCCTTCCTTCTACTAAGCATGGAAACAATTATGTTTTCATGGTCATCAACAGGTTCTCGAAGATGGCCATTGTGGCGGCCTGCAAGAAAAATATCACAGCAGAAGCCACTGCTAAATTCTTCTTTGAACAAGTGTGGGCACACTTTTGGATCCCACAGTCTATCATCTGATCGGGACAATAGGTTCCTTAGTACATTTTGGTCTAGCCTCTAGTTGATGCTGGACACCAAGCTCACTAAGTCCACAACCTTCCATCCTCAAATTGATGGCCAAACAGAGGTTGTGAATAGGATGATCATACACATTCTACACATGTACAACTCAAAGCATCCACTCACATGGGATGAGAGCCTCCCGTTTAGCACAGCTACAACTAGCCTCTCCATAGCTTGACTAGTCACAACCCTTTTAAGGTGGGCTTGGGATTCCAGCCACTATGTCCCATTGATGTGGCCATGCCATTTACCGCTACTCACGCAGATTTGACTCATGTCCAGTCCGAAACAGATAAGGAAAACAGCTTCATTGAGCACATCCAACACATTCGCCAACAGGTCCATGACATTCTGGAGAAGTCAAATTCCAAGTACAAGTAGTGACATGATCAACATCGGGTGCCACACAAGTTTCCAGTGGGCGATAAAGTCTGGTTGCATTTGCAAAAGGATCACCTTACCGAAGCCTATCGGAAACTCATACCACTCCAATATGGTCCTTACACCATTACCAAGGCTATGGGAGATAATGCATTTGAGCTCAGAATTCCCTAATTCCTTGGCCTGCACCCAGTGTTCAATGTGGACCGCCTTCGGCCATACTTTCCACCATTACTAAACACATTCGACATTGCAGAACAACTCACACCCACAGAGTTAAATCCAAATTGCATGGAACAAGATGCAACAGATCGGATCATGGACACACAGATCAAGAACACTTTCCAGCAGAATATCCAACTGTATCGAATTGTCAAAGCAGGCCAACTCCTTCACCAAGGCAAGTGGCTCACTAGGGACCAAGTTCAACAGAAGTTTCCTCATCTCATGGAGGAACTCAACGCAATGGGGAACATTGCTTCCTAAGGGGGGAGGAATGATCTGGGTGGATATTGGTGGCCACCCGCCAAGTGACCGATGTTGCTCTTCCCAAAGTTGTAGTTCTTGGATAGATATTTCTAATGAGATATTGTGCACGTCAAACGAAGATCGTATGCCAAAGTTACGACCCCTAGAAGTTGATGTACCAATTTACCCAAACGGGGCCCACAATTTGGTGTTTCATCTTCTAGGGTTAGGTTTTTGGATGTTTAGGGTTTTCCATTGTTTCTCAACAACAAATACACCTTCGAGCATCATTGTAACACAATTCAGAGGCATGTAGCCTCCACATCGCTTCTCAGAGATAAGCTACCATCACCCTAGCTAGTTTATTTCCATTTTCTGTTTGTCAACATATCTTAGTCTTTTATAGTAATGAAATGAAGTATTATTTCCACTGCATCTCTATATTTATGGTTATCTCTGTAATTTTTTGCGTTCCTGTTTAAATCTGGATCACACCTCAACTACATAAAGCCTTATAGCAAACTCTGTTCTTTGATAAGGAGAATAGCATATAGAAAGTAGGAAAAAGTATAAAGTATTTCACAAATCCTTTTTGAAACCTTCACTAACAATTTCTACTTAAACTGATATTATGATTTACATCGAACTGGATAGTAGATAAGTCATCATTAGATCCTCTTAATGATTCTCACTCATACTATACTAGTTGTTGTAATTTATCATCTAAAAGATTAAAACATGCTTGACAAGGAAAACAAAAATTGGGAAGTAAAAATAGGTATAAAGTATCTCACAAATCCTTTGTGAAACCTTCACTAGCAAGTTCTACTTGAACACATATTATAATTTATAGAAAACTAGAAAGTAAATAAGTCATCATCAAATCCTCTTAATGAATCTCACTCATACTATACTAGCTACTGCAAATTTATAATTCAGAAAGTTGAAAATAGGAAATAGACAAACCACACATTAGATATGACTTGAATCACAAAATCCTCCAGCATGAAGTGTAGAAAAAGCTATTTTATTAAGATGAGTCTTCAGGTGAACTAAAATCCAACCCTGAAATGATATTTACAAAAGATATATATAGAGAGAGAGGCTCCAACTCCAACTCTCCTAAATTGGTGGTTCCACTATTTCCTTGTTACATAGGTGTCTTTTAGATATTAAGATCATCTTCCATCGAATTGCAATAGAAAGTATAGGTGTATATGAGAAGAAAAGGAAAAATGACACTTTTCTGCTAGAAAAACTAACTAGCTACCCCTTTTGTTGCTGATTTTTCTCTTTATGTTCTTGACTATTGAATGACCATATGGCTTCATTAAATACAACCTTCAACAACCTCATGATGAAGTCAAGTTTCTTTGGGGAGTCCAACTAATCTGCTACAGGTGGCTGTACGAGAATTTTGCAAATCTGGCAATTTTCCTATATTAATTCGGACTGACCAGAAATTCCAGTAGCGCATTACACGGAACGGAAGGAACAATTGTTGGAATTTAAATAACTAGCTGAGACTGACATTGTAGACACACTTAATATTTTGGTAAACCCAAGTTATTTAAGATGGGTGGGGTAGAAAACGGTTGGCTATGGCTGTGGTTGACACCTAACAAACATGATCAACCAAAACAATTAATGACTACCACTTGACTTGACTTGGAGTTTGTGACCTATCCAGTCACGAAATCTCATGATTTGGATTAGATATTCTGACGTTATGACACGTGGAAAATCGAAAATGGTTGTGTTTTCGGCTTTATTTTTAAAAATGGGAAATGCTACTGGAAATTTCGGTAGCATCGGATTTTTTTATAAAGAAAACAGGAAATAAAACAATAATGGAAAGACTGTCCGAAAAATAGGGGAGACTACATAAACGAGAAAATAGGGCGCTATCGGATATTTCAGTAATGTTTTTTTTTTTTTGAAATTTATAAAATTAATCCTAAAAATAAAAATTTCAAAACCTACACATGACTTAGCCTAGAATTGTGATAACAGGTAGTGCCAAGAGAGTAGATTTCCAGGAACTCCATCTCATCCTAGATGTACCTGTGTAAGTAGTCGTGGTACTTGAGTACCAAATGTTTCTCAGAGTCCTTGATACCCATCTTTGTGTGAAGGGTATGAAAAACATTGGTAAACTCCAGCACATCTTGTTCCCTTCCCTGCTGCAACGTTGTCCACTTTATGTATTTATCCTCATAGCTCCCGACAGGGTAGTACATCTCCTTGATGGCATCCCGGAATGAATTTCAAGTGGGTGCGGCTGAAAAAAGTGAGGTCGTACTTTCATCCTTCTGCTCACAATAGGTTTCTCACTAGTCCTTGACATGGGAGGCAGCTTTGAGAAGAGAAAAAGTAATCTTCTCTCGGCTGGAAAAATCATGAACATAAAAATATCCTTCTAGAAGATTTAGCCATTTATCTACGGCTTATGCATCTATTTGGCCCTCAAATATGGGAATGTCAAAGTTTACTTGTACCTTAAAAGGCATGGAGCCTCTAGAGTGGCTGCTGGATGTGGATGCACCGCCAATGGGTGACCGTTGAAGGATCTGGGAAAAGTTATCCATCATCACATTCCTTTGTTCCTAGAGGGCCTCCTCGAGCAATATTTTGATAGTATCTCCTGCCCCCTCGTATTTCTTTTCTTCCCCATGGGCAGTCATCGGGGTTTGTGAGGATGATATTGCAAAGGTTCAACTAGATTGAGCCCTAACTCCTTATATCCCGACCTTGTTGGGGATATGCAAAGAAAAACAAAGAAAGAGTAGACTACTCTGATACCACTGATCCGAATTTAAACAAGAACGCAAAAAATTACAGATATAACCATAAATACAAAGATGCAGTAGAAATAACACTTCATTTCATTAATATCAAATATTGAAATATGCTTACAAACCAAATGGAAATAAGACTAGCTCGGGTGATGGTAGCTTATCTCTAAGAAGAGATGTGGTGGCTACATGCCTCTAAAGTGTGTTAGAATGAGGCTCAAAGGCTTATTTATTATTGAGAAACAATGGAAAACCCTAAACATCAAAAAACCTAACCTTAGGAGATGAAGCTCCAAACTATGGGCCCCGTTTGGGTAAATTGGTACATCAACTTCCTGGGGTCGTAACTTTGGCATACGATCTCCATTTGACTCACACCATTACTCGTTGGTCCCACTTTTCCCAAGAAACATTGTTTAGGGCCTCAAAATGGCTCTAGAAGTTCAGGGCCCAAAAAACTACCAAAATTAGTAAATTGTGCTACAAATAAGGAAATTGAAAAAATGAAAGAAACAATGATGTGGGTCCAAGTGGAATAGGCGGGTGGCCACCAATATCCACGTGGATCAAATATTTTGTTATGTGTAATACAAGTGCTTTTGGTTACATAGGAGAGTTTTGTGTGGTGTAACAATATAATTCTAGAGGATTACTAGCCCAATCTATAGGGGAATAATCAAGGGTATATTGGTAAGAATTAAAATTTGTGGAACTTGTCATCCATCGAAAGGACTCTAGAAAAGAAAGTATTTTAATGGTAGAGATGTCAAAATTAAAGCATGTGAAAAGAAATGCTAGTGTGTTATGCTTAAGAATACAACGTAATTACTTTTGGGGGAGGATATCCTCATGGAGTAGGTCTTGGAATTATAGAGTTTAACTTTAGCATGTTATTTACTTGGGAGAAAGAGTTTAAGAAATCTTTTAGACAATGGATGTCTAGGGTTTGGAAACCCTTCCTTGGATACTTGTCAAAGTTTCACTTTTTTGTCAAAAAGTGGTTGGTATTCATATTCAAATATGGAGATGACATAGAGAAGGCTTGAATTTTGTGACATGTCAAAACATTCACCTTTGTATTTGAAAAATGAATGCCTTATTTTGACCCAATATTTAAGGTTTCCTTCTCTCAACCAATATGGGTGAAATTTGTTTCCTAAGCTCGAGTCCCTAAAATTTGTAAGGGAGATAGTTGACAACATTGGGTCCTTTTTGAAGTGACCACTACTACAAAAGGACCTCACTAAGGATGATGAGCCATATCTTAGTGGAGGTTGTTTTATGGGATGGTGTCACAAAGGCCATTGAAACTAAAGTCGTCAAATTGAAATATTCCTAGACATTGGACAATGTGGATATCCCATTCCACAATTCTTGTTGGCATACATATGGCCATCTAGTTGAAGAATGCAAATCTAACTTCTCTAAAATTAAGTGGAAGAGGAAGTAACCCCCAGAGTCACTTCGTGAATAGGTTTCTAAAATCCAAAAATATGAGGATTTGTGGCATAAGTTTAATACACATGGTCGTTTGATGCATGGAAAGATGGAATGGGGGTTATTTCAAATCTCTTGAATGATTAGGTCACAAGAGATGTGATAAGAGGAAGGTATTTTAAGGTCAATGTGCTTCAATGTTTGTGATTCCCCAAAGGCCTCTATTGGAGGTCAAACACTACAACATTTGATGCAAATCCAAACCCAAGATCAAAATGTTGAGGTTTTAGGCAAGACATTTTCACCTCTCCTTGAGGTTTTGTCCATAAACAGGGAGCATCACTTAAACTTGTCAACAACTCAATGCCTGCCACTAGATGTTCTTAAGGAGGATTTTTTTTTTTAATTCTAGGAATGGACATAAAGGAAATTATAACAAAGGTAATGATGAAATAGAGAAGGACGAAGACAAGAAGGAAAAGTATCCTTTGCTCCTCAATTTTCAATGGGGGTTCAGAAGAATAGGGTTAGACTTAATTCTTTATCCTCTACAAACTATGGTTATTCATGCTATCACTTTAGGTCTAGGAAAGAGGAAAAGGAGTGGGTTGTTCTATGCGTTGAGGAAGAGATAGCTAGTGACAGTTAGGGAAGGATCAAACACTGCCCTAACGTGGAAATTGGCTTGTCTCATGCTTAAGATAGAAATTTAAGGGAAATTAAAGTAGGTAATCAAGATATTATAGTAAGGGGGAACTTAGGGCAAGACAAGTCTTAGGCAAGGTTAAAATATGATACTCTTATCCTTAAATATTAAAGGAAATGACACCCCTCAAAGAATAATTCCATGGGTAGAGTAGCAAATCTTCCAAACTAGATATACTTCTAAATCAAGAAAACATGGCATAAGGTAGGAAACTTGTTGCACAAAATTGTCACCTTGACATTCTACAATCTATGTGAGTCTATCATCACTCATACTTTCCTCCTTTGCAAGTCTTAAACCTCAGTTCTTCATGTCAAGCCTTGAAAATAAGAGAAAGCCCTTAAAAGTCTCTAAAACTCTAGTTCCGCACTTTCTCTTAGCATTACCTGCAGTCCCACAACTAATGGTCATATCCCCTGTGCACTTGACCGCTCTGTCTCTGTGTAATGGGTGCGGACCCCTGTAAAAGTCAAAATGGTGTAAGTACATTCTTAAGAACTCACTTTGAGTCATTTCTGGAAGCTTCTAGAGGGAATCTTGAGGTGGCAAGTTCTCTCCTTTAAGGTTCATGCATCCCATACCTTAAGGAGCTAACCCCTTGATGTGCGGAGCTTATCCCTTTGAAGGAGGACTCTATCCCTTCATAGGTGGACCTATAACCTCCTTCCTTTGCGCTATAAAATGAAGCATTGGGCTGGGTATTGTGGAGGTTGAAAGCTAAAAAATTTTGAGGTGAAATGCGGCTGGAACTTAGTCTTCCTAATTGAGCTATTGTGAGGAAAGATTACATACCTCTTGATCTCATTTGGAAGAGTGTGAGGCTTGTTAAAGTAGAGGAGATTCCTGTTTTGGACCATGGGAAGAGCTTGTACAACATCAAGGCACCAAAGGTTGTAAAGTTCTTCTATTTAAAAGTTAATACAATCAAGTTTATTTTTCTCAATAAGCTGTGTTTTATGGTTTATTTTATGGATTCCTTGAACACCATAATGAACATGATTTATTATATTAGCTATGCAGGTGTTATTTGATGTGTGCTTGTTTGTGATTGCAGGTTCTCCAAAGGAAACTCTTTCAGACGGTTGAAGCATGGTTGCCACAAACTAGCGTTCGACTTAAGGTTGGGTCTAAACACCTCTTTAGTTTTTATTAATGAATCGCAAAATGTTTAGAGAAAGGTAGATTTGCTTGTCCTGCTCGTTGCTAGATATCTGTTGATACTAGGGAGATCGGCCTTGTCTACAAGATCGATTTATCTGGCCAACAAATTGCCGACTCGACTGGGGAACTGAATTTGGTTTTTTGTTTTTCCTTTGTCTTTGACTTGAGAAACTTGTTCTTGTTTTCGGTTTTGGCTTGATGTGTGTGGGATTGGGTAGTTTTTAGGATCTGGAGTATTTTTTGTTTTTTCGAAATTTTCAAGAGGACCGCACTTTCTTTTTACAAGACAGTGCGGGCATCTCTGCACTGTTCCTTTAGTGCACAGAGCAGTACTGCATCTGGTTCTACAGGAAACCTGCGGACCCTATCAAAATTTTTGAAAAACCTAAAATGTTTTTGCACAGTTAAGTTTAGTTTTTTATTTACAACTTTTAGTGTCTACCCAGATCTACATGTGTTATGTCAAAAATCTCTTGTGAATAAGTTCCATTGGCATTTTGTTTTAGGTGATTTTCTAGAAGTTTTGCATGCCTGGATTGATTTTCGCTTGGTCTTTGTAGTGTCTAAGAGATTAGAAGCCTAAGAAACCTTAGATCACCCTGGTCTCTTTTGTCTTCTTGATGAGTTTGGCTAGTTTTTGAAATCTGTCCTTGGTGAGAAATAGATTTCGTTTTCTCTTTGCAAATCTTTGAATGAACTTGCTTGTAAGTTTTAAATTTCATTTTTATAAAAGAAAACACATTTGGATGTTTTTTGATTGATTTGTTTTTCTGAATGAATTAATCCTTAGGTTACTGAATAGCTAAGTAAAACGTCCTCAAGAAGAATTGAAGCTTTTATTCAATTAGGTTTTTAGAAATCTTTAGATCTCAAGATTAGTTTTTATAGTTTTGAGTGTTTTCTAGAAATTGTAGAATCTCTTTTGAAAGAATTGTTTTCTGTAGTTTTGAGTGTTGAAAAAGAAAAGGGATTTTTTGTGAGCATAATTAGTAGTCTCGTTTTGAGTTTATTGAAAAAAAGACAAAAGCTTTTCTTTTCATTTACATGTTGAAAGAAAGATTTGTTTTTCAAAGAATTGCATTCTCAAATTCTTTCTTTTAGTTAGAAATTCATTGAAGGAAAAATGGATTGTTTATCATTTTAGGTGCATTTTTTAGTGTTTTTGGAGTCGAGTCTTCATACCATCAAAGTTTCATCTCCATACCTATTGACTTAAGAAACAATCCATAAAAGTAACGCTTAATTAAAATTGATCTAGCAATCTTTTTATTTCTAGGGCTCTTATCACCAATATAGCTTAGGCTAGTATCTTGGAGTAGGGAGTAATTAACTCTTCAAGATAGTTAAAAAAAACAAGTAGCTATATCTTGCGGTAGGAAATAAATCCAATTGTAATTGATATAATCTGGGAAGCTCCTCTTAAAGGAGTCAATCACGAGATCATGTCCGAACCTTTGAGACAATCAAGTTTGTCTCATTGGGAAAGATAGAAGATTTGTGCGTATTATAAATGGTAAACCTCGGATTAACCATTGTCGAGGAGCCTGGGGTCACTTGTTGGTAAACATCGGATTGATCATGTCGAGGAGCCTTCAAGGGGATTGAACTTTGTTACTCTGCCCTTGCGCGTAGATTGGATCGTAGACTGTTCCCCCAGTTGTATTTGTTACTGTTGGTAACCTTAGTGTCCATAAAATTAAGATTCTTTCCTAAGCTGACGGTGAAAGACGAGTCTCACTGTACCTAGAGCAGACATTGACTAGACTCACTTGGACTCTCTGAGGGGTTCTCTTCACTCGAGATGGTTCTGTGAAGAAACTTGTGCCAGCCTGTTTCATTAAGCAGGTTGTCGGGGTAACTATTCCAACCGCCCTTTCTGTATTGAATTCTACGACGTTGGATTTCATCACCAACTAGTCTTTTTGGTACGAAAAGTTACTGTTTATGCGTGGTTTGAACTCTTAGATTTTTTAGGCGTGTGATTCAGTTGTTTGTTTCTTTAGAGACTTTAGGTGCTTTTATTGAAATTTTCTTTGTTTGCGTGTGATTATTTTCATCATACACCCATAGATTATTATCCTTGATTAATCATGTCGAGACAGTCATCTATGTTTTCCCAATCACCGGAAACATTTTTATATGGCGGTCCTACTGTTCCTTTGGGGTACCAGTCACTTTCTGGTACTTTTTTAGGAGTAACTCCTCGACCGACTGAATATCAGTTATCACCTGGTAATAATGGAACTAAAACGTTGAACGTAGAACAGATCTTTAGGATGCCTGGTAGTATTCCAAACCCTCAACCTCAAGGTAGTCAGTTATCGCCTGTGGGGCAAGGTAGTCAGTTACCACCTGGGGGGCAACCTCAAGGTAGTCAGTTATCGCCTGGGGGGCAACCCCAAGGTAGTCAGTTTCCGCTTGAAGGGCTACCTCAAGGTTTTCAACCTTCAGGACAGTACATACCCCAAGGTCAACCCCATATTCCTCAGGATGCTTTTCAACCCCAGATTCAGTAAATGCATCAGGGTTATCAACCTCAAGGTTAGTACCCAACTCAAGGTTTCCAACCGCCTTTTGGTCAGTCATCTTTTCAAGGAACTGGAAATGTACCTCCTAATTATCAACCCTACGTTCAACCAGGTTATGGTCCTCCTTATGTACAACCTTTTATGCGTCCTGGAATGAATATGGTGTGGGATCCATCTCAAATTCAACAGACTTTGCAACCTAATGTGCAGTTATCTAATCAAACTAGACAGCCTTTGGTTTATGGTCCAATCCAGCAACCAGTCCAACCTATGGTTCAAACCTCTGCACCTGGTTTAGTTTAGCAGCCTGGGCCTAGCTCACCTCGGACTCCGCCTTGAACTGCTGCTTTTTCTAGTTTAACCTACCACACCTATTTCTCGAGTATCTGTAGCTTCGGTTTCTACTATCCCTGCATCAGTGTCAACTCCTCAAGTCTCTGTACCCTAGTCAAGAACTATGGTTCAGACTTCAGTCTAGATGCCTACAGGACAAGCTAGTCCAAGTACAATTGCCACGAGTCAACTGTACCAGGGACAATATCAATCTGGTCCTATTGTACAAAATCCAATTTATCAGTATCAACCGTACCCTGGCTATACTTATCAGTAGCCTCAACAACCCCAGTTTGGTCCGGTTAATCTTGGTTTCCCGGGAGATTATAACATTCCTAATGCAAATCCGATTCCAAGCTATCCTGGATATGCTCCTCCTGGAGCTGGTCTCATTACACAAGGTTTTCGTGAACATAACCATTAGTTACCATTTATCGCAACTTTGGATTTACCTGATTTTTCGCGCCTTATGAATGATCCGAATTACTATCTTCCGTATTGGCCGCCAATGCCTAATAAGTTGCCTAGTGATATCCCGAAATTCGAGGGTAAGTCAGGTGAGGATCCGTCAAATCATGTGATGACTTATCACCTCTGGTGTGCATCTAATTCCATTATCAATGATTCAATTCGCTTACGTCTTTTTCAAAGAACTCTTATTGGTCTTGCTGCCAAATGGTACATTGAGTTACCAAGAGGCTCTTTTTATAATTTTAGTCAGTTAGCTACTTCTTTCTTAACTCATTTTTAGTTGCCTATCAGATACGACAATGGCACGAAATTGTTAACTTCATTAAAACAATCCACGTCCACATATATTTCTGATCATATTCATGAATGGCGACGTAGAAGGCATTTAGTGAAAGTTTTTTATTCCGGATCAAATTTTAGCAGAATGGTTCATTAAATCATTATTACCTAAAATCACTGAAGATGTAGCTAAGGCAGGAGTTGTCACTAAAGAGCAAGTCATTTCTCAGGTTCTGTACCTTGACCTCATATACGCGGTCATGTACTTTACATGAAAAAATCCCTAATCTTCCCAAAACTACAACTCCTTCAGGGTCTCATGCTGCTGATGGTATGATTGGTTCAGTGAGTACTAAGAGCAAGAAGAAATCTTCAAAGAATTCTTCTCCTACAACAACTTTACTTGATTCCCCGAAAGGAGATTCTTCTGCTGAAGTTTCTAATTACGTCCATGTCGTAGATTCATCTACGACCAAATCCGGTAGTAAAAAGAAGGGGAAAAATAAAAACAATCAAAATTTAAAAGAGAAAACAAATAAAAATGAATCTATTGATGAAAAACAAAAACCTTGTTATCCTTGTTTCATCTGCGATGAGGATCATTTTACTAAAGAATGCCCATATCGAGCAGAGTTTTCAAAATTCGTTAAAGGTTCTCAAACACCTACTGTCTTGAAGGATCCTTCTCCTACTCAAGATAGTAAAGTAGTTGTTTCTTCCTCGAATACTTCAGAAGAACCCATTATGATGATGTCTCATGTCAGGATTGCGACGCGATCACAAGATTATGGTAGTAATAATCATGTTGATGGTAAAGAAGCAGAATCTTCTAATTCAAACCCATCAACTTCAACTCCTCCTGTTTCCGATCCACTACAGATCAAGAAACCCAACCCAAACTTAGTAACCAAACCGCCTGCTAAAGGTATATTTTGGAAATCAGTTGCGAGAGCTACTTAGAATTATAACATTGTTGAAGACCTGGCCATTGCCCCTTCAGCAATGTCAGTTTTGGAAGTGCTACAATCATGCCCAACACAATGTAAATTACTATTGTTTGCTATAGGACTTGTCGATATTCAGGATTCAAACCTAATAATCTTCAATTTAGAGAATATTACACCTCGCCTACCTCATCAAATGGATTTCCAAATTCCAATGTTAGTAAAAAACAAACCTTGCTTTCGGACTGTGATTGATGAGGGAGCTTCTACGTGTATTATGTTGATCTAGTGTTGGAGATCACTTGGTTCTCCTACACTCAATCAGTTTCCGACGATCCTAAAGGCTTTTGATGGCTGAGGGTTCCATCCTTTTGGTATTTTGGAAGATTTACCTATAGGGGTTGAAGGCAAAACTATAAATCTAGATGTGGAAGTGGTTGATGCCCCTCTATATTACAACCTTCTCTTGGGTCGCAGTTGGTCTTATGCTATGACTGCTATTATTTCATCGGTCTTTTGGCTTGTTAAGTTTCCTCATAACAGAAAGATCATTACAATAGACCAACTGATTTATTTCTCATCGGACCCAGCCTCTACTGATAGTGTTCAGCATGTTGGTAAAACGACTATCCCTTACCAAGATGTTGGAGTAGGTTTGATTAAAGATTCTGGTTTACTAGGAACTTTTTCCTTCCCTCCTCCCAACGTATCGCCTTCTATTGCAAATATTCATATGATTTCATTGAACACTATTGCTTTTGATGATCCTCAAATCGTACCTTCTGATTTTTGAGGTGGATTCATTTCATGGTGCGATGCCTTTGAGTCCCTTTGAAATTGCATATCAGGTTGTATAGTTGTTTTCTAATTCCTAACCAATCGCGAGGATAGTTTTTTCCTGCGTCAACCTCGTTAAAAAATGAAGCTGGATGCAGCAAGGATAGTTTGTTCCTGTCTCAACCTCGTTAAAAAATGAAACTGGATATCGCGAGGATAGTTTTTTCCTGTATCAACCTCGTTAAAAAATGAAACTAGGAGTCGATGAGGATAGTTTTTTCCTGTGTCAACCTCCTTAAAAAATGAAAATGGATGCTACAAGGATAGTTTTTTCCTGTGTCAACCTCATTAAAAAATGAAACTGGATAGGTGGAGCATCTTTCCTTGTCTTGTGTCAAGCTCGTTAAAAAATGAATCAAGGATTTCCGAGCATAGTTCCTTGTCTTGTGTCAAGCTCGTTAAAAAATGAAACAAGGAGTCTTGAGCATAGTTCCTTGTCTTGTGTCAAACTCATTAAAAAATGAATCAAGGATTTTAGAGCATAGTTCCTTGTCTTATGTCAAGCTCGTTTAAAAAATGAAACAAGGGTTTTGAGGATAGTTCTTTTCCTGTGTCAACCTCATTAAAAAATGAAACAACTCCCTTTTCGAGTCGAGTCTTTTCAAGATCTTGAAAGTAAACCTTCATTTCATCCACCTAGTTGAATGCAATGAACCTCGGGGGGCATGTACCTCGATTTGCGTCATTAAGTTGGGGGCATGCGAACTTAAAACAAGCATAGTTTTTCGTTTCAAGCTTGTGTAAACATTTAACTGAATCCAAGCAAAGTTCACTATGGTTCAAGCTTGTTAAGTATAGGAAATAGTTAAGTATAACTTGGTCTAGTGTAGAGTTAGGTAAAGCATGTTTCTTTACTATGTACTTTTTGTAACTTACACATAGGAAATAGTTAAGTATAACTTGGTCTAGTGTAGAGTTAGGTAAAGTGTGTTTCTTTACTATGTACTTTTGTAACTTACAATCCGACGGTCATGATATGTAGTGATCTGACGGTTCATGCTCTCCTCGGTATCACCGACACTTGATCCGTGGCTTGACACCCGATTGGTCCATGATCTCTATTTAAAGAGCATGGAGGGTCATTTGTAGGTTAACATTTCATGAGAGAAGCTTATGTAAAATTTCATTCTTTTATTAAAAAATTGCCTGAAGTGGCCGCGTTGGCTTAGGCCGTGGACTTTTTCTCTCTTTGAGGGTTTTAACCACATCAAAAATACTGGTGTATTGATCTGTGATCTATTTGTGAGCGGTGTCCTTTGGTGTTCTATCTGAGGAACTTACCCTACAAATTCCTACATGGTATGAAAATGTATTTTTGTTGGATATTCTGAAGATGTCAAAGGATATATACTTATTCCACTTAAGTCCAAAAATGTTATCATTAGAAGAGATGTAAAGTTTGCTGAAAATATATTGGCCTACGAGCCTAGTTCGGCGGATATGCCACCTCTCTATCTCTTCTACTTTTGAAAATATTTCTTCTTCAGATGATGAAAGTGAAGATGAAAATCCTCCCCCACCTTCTCAGGATCCTCCTTCATCTCCTCAACTTCCAAAATGGGTTCGTGCTACTCGGGATGCAGCAGGTGATCTTGTCGGTGATCCTACAGATCAGCGATGTACACGTTCTCAGTTCGATAGAGCCTCTTCTTTACTGGCTCAAGCTTCAACGAATTATGATCCTGACACCTTTGTAGAAGCTTCAAGTCATCTAGATTGGGATGCAACTATGAATGAAGAATATCGTTCATTATTGGCAAATGATACATGGGATCTTGTTCCTCTACCAAAGGGACGAAAACTTGTTAGATGCAAATTGGTTTATAGAACCATGTATGGACCAGATGGGAAAGTTGATAAACATAAAGCTCGTCTTGTTGCTAAGGGTTTTTCACAAGTTGAAGGCATTGACTATACTGAAACCTTCTCCCCTGTTGCCAAAATGAACTCTATT
>APFE030095039.1:0-16601 GCA_000404065.3 Pinus taeda
AACCATCGCGTCCAAAAAACATGTGCGAAAATCATGCACAAAACCATAGGTGGGTCCGCCCAACCTAACATAGGGTCCAAAACCAAAATTTTCTGGGGTGCTGCCCTGGACCCCAGAAAGTGGGGTTACGGGTACGCCTCAAACCCCCTGTTAACTATGTGGAAAGAATATAACACAACCCAACAGGAGGGAATCACGATAGATCCATAGAAAGTAAAAACCATTATGGAGTGGCTAGTATCGAAGGATGTGATGGACATAAGATCATTCATGGGTCTAGCTAGATATTATAGGCGATTTGTGGAAGGTTTTTCTAGGGTATCATACCCTGTTACCTCTATACAAAAGAAAGGAAGAGCCTTTAGGTGGACCCCTGAATATCAAAGGAGTTTTGACCAACTTAAGTATCTACTCACCACTACCCCAACTTTGAGTATTGATAATCCTATTAAGGAATATTTATTATGTACGGATTCTAGCAAGGAGCGGGTAGGTGGTGTACTAATGCAAGAGGGTAGGGCTATAGCCTATGAGTCAAGAAAGCTCAAGGAATATGAGAAAAAGTATTATGTGTATGACTTGGAGTTAACAGAAATAATTCATGCCTTGAAAATTTCGGGACACTACTTGTTTGGCAAGAAATTTATGCTTTTAACATATCATCACAGAATGCCAAGCTATTTCAAACAACGCATATTAAAAGCTAGGCAAGCTTGTTGGGTTGACTTCCTACGCGAACTTGATTTTGAAATCAGGCACTTGAAGTGAGAAGAAAACCGGGTTGCAGTTGCTCTAAGCCATAAGGTAAATTTCTTATATGAAACCTCTTTTAATGAGTCCCTCACTACCTTCCATGAGAAAATTCATGAAACAACCACAAAAGATGTGGTATATAAACATTTGTGGTAGCAAGCAAAAGTGGAAAACAACCATGAACAACAAATGAGGTATGAAGTTACTCCAAATGAGTTGCTAGTTTATAGAAAAAGACTATATGTACCTAACCAAAAATTTCTTAAATATTTAATCTTAGATGAATATCATAAAATCCCTTACGCAAGACACCCATGATAATAGAAAATGATTTCTTCTCTTCGAAAGGAATTCTTTTGGCCTGGTATGAAGAAGGAATTAGAAGAATATTTAGGACGTTGTTTGGAATGCCATCAAGTAAAAGCAATGCACCAGCACCGAACAAGGGTGCTTCACCCACTACCTATTCCAGAATGGAAGTGGGAGTCAATATCTATTGATTTCATTATTGGACTACCTAAATCGAAAAAATTAAACGACACTATGATGGTGGTAGTAGATAAGTTGAGAAAATCTGCTCATTTCATACCCGTACAATCAACTTATAAAGCAATACAAATTGCTAACATTTTTATACAAAATAATTTTAAGTTGCATGGCTTACCCAAGATGATCATCTCTGACCGAGATTTAAAATTTATGTCAACTTTTTGGAAGGATCTGTTTGAGTGTTTAGGCACTCAACTACATTTCAGTACCACATATAATCTTGAGACAGATGGGTAGACATAAACAATAAATCAAGTTGTTGAAGACATGTTGAGTGACTACGTGATGCAACAACCATCTAAGTGGGAGGAGTAATTGCACCTAGTAGAATTTTCCTACAACAATGAGTACCATACATCCTCATAGATGAGCCCATTTGAAGTATTATATGGGTGTAAGAGCAGGACTCCTTTGAGTTGGAACGGCCCAAAAGACAAACTAATGTTCGGACCAGATATGTTGGAAGAGATGGAAGAGATGGTGAAAAGTGTACAAATTATTTTAAAGGTTTCTCAAGATCGGAAAAAGAACTTTGTTGATCAGAAAAGGAGCTTCCGAGAGTTTCGATTAGGGGAGCACATGTACATACGAGTTAAAGCCAATAAAAGCACCTTGCAATGGACCGAATGTGCTACGCTAGTACCCCGATTCTACGATTCTTTTCAAATTTTAGCTTGAATCAGGCTTGTGGCATACCAGATTGCTTTACCCAGTCATATTCGTGTACACATTGCTTTCATGTTTCTTTACTCAAGAGATATATTTATGATGTTAGACGTATAATAAACTAGAAGGACATTCAGGTGAGTCAAAAAAGTAGAAAATCTCAAAAAAATCTATCTTATATATATATATATATATACATACACACACACACATGGAAATATAAAAGATGTTTTACAATTGAATGAGTTTTTTTCAGGCTTTGACTAAAGTTCTTTTATTTTGACAATCAATTCGAACCGGAAGAAGAATTCCTCGTAGATCCAATGGGTATACTCAATTGGAGAGAAGTAATGTTGCAGAGATGAGTTATCACCCAAGTTAAAATTTAGTGGTAGCACTATGGGCCTAAAGAAGCCACTACAAGTTAAAACAAATTGGAACTGATTTAAGCTAATGTAATTAGAAATTCTATTTTAATTGTTAAAAGAAATTTAGTGCTGGAAATTTGGCTAGCAAATAAATTGATATAATTTCATGAGAAGATATTTGTCAAAAGGGTGATGGAAGAAGTTCTTAAGAAACAGTTCGGTTGGATAGTTACCCAAACCTAACTACTCCTATGAAAGATTTATCACGAAAGATCAAGAGGATGGAGGGCATCTGTGATTAGGGAAAGGAGGGGAGTGGAAGAATACCTGAGGAAAGGAAAGAGAGAACCATGTTGTAAAGACAGACAGATACAACAGTAGTCAAATCTGGTCATGACCAAATACCTGTTATTGTTCACGATTGAGATTCTTGAAGAAAATAACAAGGAACGAGTAGCACAGGGGGAGACTGAGGGCGCCATAGCGCAAGTCTCAGAGTTGGGAGGAAAATTGAATTAAAGGTTTACAAACGGTTCAACTAGCGAGATAATTCTAAAATGGAAATACTTTGTTTGGCTGTTATCATAATTATTATGTCTTAATGATAGAATCGTATGCTAAATTTTAATCTACATAAGCATATGAATAGTATCTATAGATGATATTAATCGTGTGCATGCATATGTTGGACGTTTTAAGTTAAGAAGCATGTAACAACTAGTTATAACTCAAAACTAAGGAGATAAATCTGAACTACTAAACTAGAATGAAACGAAATATTAACCAAATAACATCATAATTCTTAAGGCATGAATCAGGCAGTAAAAGGAAAAACCTTGACAGAGAACCTATACATAGTTCAAAGTAGTGCCTATATCTTTTATATGGACCACAACAAATAAATATATAAATAGCTTCGTTCCACTAACTCCGGAGAACCATTAGCATTATTAAGATAAGAGTGCAATCCTACTTTAGATCAAGAAAAATCCCAAAGTTGGGATATTTGATAATTAATCTTTGAATTTATTACAACAGTAGGAAAACATGCATTATTAGTAAGAACCGGTGAGAACTGTAAGTAATATAACTACACGATTACCTTTAGCTATGGAAGGGAAAGCTAAAACCTTTTGAACATTTAGGAAATGAAATAATTAATGAAACAGAGTATCTTAACCACAGAATGCGAAAGGAGGTTCTTAACATTGTTTCAGTACAATCAATGAGTAAACAAAAGAGCTTTATAGGACCTCTGTCAGGCTTTCATGAAATAATGAGTAAATTACAGTAACTGAAGCTAGAAATCAGTCTTCAAAAATTAAAGTTCAGAAGGAAAATATACAACCCTTCAATGTAACTAAGACATCGGCTGGAACAGACATAATCATGCAAGTAACTTAATTAAAATAGTAAACCATAAGTTTAAAAAGAGAAGTTACAGTATTCCAAAAGAAAATAGAGACCTTTGGTCCAACTTCTAACCAAATAAGAACATCGTCTGAAGGTGCAAGATACTCGGAGTCACATTAAGCAAAATAAATGATAATGTTCATGACCTAGATAAAAACCCTAAATTGAAACTAGGACAAGTATCACAGCTCTACTATCATAAATCGCGAGACACAATTTTCATAGGAATAGAGGCCAAAACTTCAGAAAATGGTCTTTCATCATTTGCTTAAGAAATTACAATGTCAATGCTCATATCCACTGAAGGCCATTAGGATATTTTGAAGAGTCGACAGTCGGAGCCACGTCACCCGAGACTGAACATGCAAACCTTGTCAACATGACTTAGTTAGAAACACTATCATTCGAAAATGGAAAGGTAGATATACAAATGAATACAGCCCTTAAGAATTAATTCCTTACCTAGGCTATCGCAGAACTCCTCTGGCATCCCTGTAGCAATGACCATAACCATAGCAGCATACTGTTGTCCAGTAAAAGGCATTCAGAATGTAGGAGGTCTCACTAGAACAACAACACAAACAAACCAAAGGAGGATAAGCTTCAGCATTTACTCACAGGAAGAAAAACTCTCTGCATGAGAGCTGGAGCCGAACCCCTCCACCAGAATGATGCAACAAAAAAGACCCTTGCTAAGTCCAACCAAGAATAAGTTCAGCAACAACAACCTCCACTGTCCGATGCATAGTAGCGAGGAGAGCCCTTGATGGGCACAATCAACTAAGCAGCAAGGAGACAACTATCCACTATGGAGAAGCCTCTAGAGAAAGCTGCACCATTTTCTTGGCAAGTGGCCATCCCTCATTAAAACTCCACCGTAAGGATTGTTACCAACTCGTAGCGGACCAACCCAGAATTATTTAATGATAACACATCGAATGTAATGTGTAGAAGCTTATGTAAGGTTTAGGATGGAGTGATTATGTCATTGATGGTATTGGGTTAGTTATGAAACTATAAAAGTCATGAACCCTTCCATTGTTTGTATTATGGTTGCACATAATACCGCTTGTGTAATTTCAATAAAAACCTATATAGCATTATTCGTTAGATATGTTTTCTTTTTGTAATTTGTATATTTGATATGGTAAAATTGAAAACATTTTTTTACATGGATATCTTACATTTATCTAGTATTAAAAAAATTAAAATGCTCTTTATATAAATATTTAATTTTACTTTAAAAAATTATTATAACCTCTTTAAATTCTTAGTAAATCTATAATTTATATATATATAATTGAATTCATTTATGTTAAATAGATTTATGTACCTACTGTTGGATATTTAAGAAAATTAAATCTAGAGTTTGACATGAAATTTTCTATGGTAATAACTCATCTATTATTCT
Source organism: Pinus taeda (assembly GCA_000404065.3). Classification (NCBI taxonomy): domain Eukaryota; kingdom Viridiplantae; phylum Streptophyta; class Pinopsida; order Pinales; family Pinaceae; genus Pinus; species Pinus taeda. The sequence goes on from APFE030095039.1 coordinate 5,161, forward strand.
TAATAGAAAATTGGAGTTTTAGTTTTAACTGTATATCTTATGCCTTTCCAAAGTTCTAGATAAAACTTCTACTATAATAACCCATCCGTTACTTTCTACAAAAAATCAGAGTTGAATTCTTTGATAGCATATTTCATGTTTCAGAGTTCCAGATACTTATCTGGTTCCGTATATTTCCACTATTGTCCTCCTGGACCATAATGAACTATAAGTTGACAGGTTCCTCCCAATCTTGAGACTCACTTTCGGACCAAAGTCTCCACTCAAGTTGTTTCTCACATGATAGATTCTTTTTTGTAAGACTTATTAGTCTAAGAAAATGCAACTATCTGGTCTCAACCAAACTTAGCTCCTGAACCGTCTAACATATCAACATGGAAACATCCTTTTTTTTTCCTTTTCCCTTCTCATTAGGTCATCTCAAGTACCCATATCCTCTTGATTCCATTCCTGGAGAATTCATAATTAGGGAAGTACTTAGGGATAGGTAAATGCCTGTCCTAACTACTTGTCATGTGAGAATCACAACATTTGTTATCACTCAAACATTTGTTTCATGCATAACTTAATTAAAATATTGAGTGTATAAATTTAAATAATAATAATAATATCGAGTTTTATTTTACTGCAGCGAATAATTATTTACAAATTCTTGGGACATCACATCTTCCCCCCTCAGATTAAACATCGTCCCGATGTTTTTCTACTACAAATAGATCTAGAAAGGTCTCCCTCATAACCTGCTCATCTTCCCAAGTGGCCTCCTCCAGCCCAAAGTGCTACCATTGCACTTTAACCTGGGTGATAAATCGTTTTTGCTACATTACTTATATTTGATCCAGTAGAACCAGAGTTTTACTGAGAACTCGCCTTTAAGTTTGACCGACATGCAAGAAAAAACAATAGTCAGTCCTTTTCCTTTAGTAACTTTGTCTTAACAGACTTATTAAAATTAAATTACCAGTATATCTTGCCAATTGATTATATGCTGAGGATCATAAACATATTTTTTTTAACAAAGAAACATGGAAAACATTGTGCACACATATGTGGTTGGGCAAGGCGAACTGGTCAGCCACTGGTCGATTCGAGCCAAGATCTGGAAAGGACCAAAAATCTGAGTTGCCAATTTAGCAGATTCACTACTTAAAGTAGTTAGTTAAGCTACGATGATCAATCATTAAGAGAAATTTCTTACCCATTAAGTAATGTTGCCACATCTTTAATGCATGAATGACAGTTGTTAGTTGTTGGTCATAGGTTGAATATTTTTTCTCATTCTCCTTAAGTTTCCTAGACTCCTATGTAATTACTCTACCCTCCCACATTAGGAATCCACCAACACCTTCCTTGTTGGGATCCATACAAACCACATAGTCCTTATTTGGATATCCAATGCTTAAAATAAGCGCATTGGTTAGTAAATGCTTAAGATGATAAAAATTCTTTTGACACTCTATAGTCCAGTCAAAGTTTTTTCCTTTCTTCTACAGGGAGGTAATGGGGTATGCTACCCTAAAAAATCCTTCAACAATCACCTATAGTATCCATCCGGACCCATGAATGACCTTATATCTGCCACGTCTTTTTGAACTGGCCACTCCATTATAGTTTTTATCTTCTCCAGGTCCATATTAATTCCATCCTTAGTGATGATATGTCCTAAATACTAGATATGTTATTTTAATAAATTGCATTTGTTGTACTTAGCATACAATTGATGTTCTATGAGAGTCTTCAAAACTATCCTGAGATGTTCTTTACGTTCTTCTATATTCCGAGAATAAATTAATATATCATCCATAAAAGTCAACAGAAATTTATCCAAATTTTGATGGAATATATTTTTCATGAGACACATGAAGCTCATGGGAGTATTAGTTAGCCCGAAGGGAAACACAACAAACTCGTAATGTCCATAACAAGTCTAATTTTATATATATACATATATATATATAATATATATATATATATATATATAGATCATAACAATATACACATTATAATTATTTCTTTTAATTAACAACATTGGATTTTTCGTACTAGATGGTGGATAATTTATTCACTTTATATGGTTCATATGTTTTCATTTATTTTGTCATTAACATACATACGGTATGCACTACACATATGATATGGCCATTATACATGATATAACCTTTAATACATTGGATCACAAACCCAAGAAATGATGGGATTGTGCCTCTCAATAATTAAAAATGCTTGCTAGTTGTTCGACATTGCATGGGTAAGGGTGCCCCATCGAAGGCACTTCGTGCTTCTCTCCATCAGATGGTCAAGGTTTATTTCATTAATCTCTTGTCGGGGCACCTTCTAGCATTCTCAACACTCCCTTCTCCATTTGGTAGAGTTGTTATTCTCTGACTCTAGTCCTCAACTATGTGATTCCTCTCTGGTTCGCCCCTTCCTTGGCTCAGAGGTGTCTTTACCTTTCTTGTATAGACGCTTTACCTCCGTGGTTACGGGCTGGGTGTTCAATCCTTCAACGACACTGGAGCTTCCTCATGGAGGGTTTCACACACAAATTTTCCTCATAGGTATGGTGTCATTATTTTGTTTCAGCATTCCTTTTGGTTTTGTAGTCATTTGATAGCTTCTACTTTTCTAAAAGCATCCTTTTATTCTTGTTGCACCCACCGAGGGTTTTTAATAGTGGTGGATAGCCTCTCTAGGACAAATCCCTTCCTTGCTGTGCCGAAACATGGGTTCTCAGTCACTGCGTTTCTACCAACCTCCAGGTAATGTGAAAGACATCTTGGTTATAGATTTCGTAGTTTTTTTACGGGTTAACTAACAAATCTCGTCTGTTACAAAAATATTTAAGGTTCTCGCCAATAGTGGCTGATCATTTTGAGTTCCAGAGTGAAGTTTTAGTTGACTAGGGCACTATCTTTTGTTTTTCCTTGGCTCTGCTCCTGTATTGTTGTCATTATGTTAATTTACAGTTATGTATTTTCATACCTAAATTGGGTGCTAGTCTTCTTTGAAAATTCATAATGTAATTTAAAATTTGACATACGATGTAATTTAATTACTATTATTTCATGGTCAGAGGGTTTTGATACTCTAGGTTTCAGAACCTGTAACTTTAATTATCATTTATAAAGGAATGATTTGAGCTTTTTCAAATTTTCTGGCATGGTTTGTTTTTCAATATAAATTCATTTTGGGTTCTATCATGATTGACTTGCCTGTTCAAATATGACAAAGCTGTTTAAATTGGTCGGCCAATTTATTAATGTTTGGTTTATTGAAGCAAGTTTACTTATGGTTCATAGTTAAATCTGTATTTAGAATGGTTACGCTTCTGGGGTTTTGGGGCTTAACCGAACCTCATCACTAGTTTTCTTTGAATTATAATACTGTAATATATATTGTAACTGATTTCATATATACCTCTTTAAGATATTTCTAGGTGTTTCGGTCATAACTTCCTGCACGGTATTTGTAGAATTGTTGTCATTATTTTACCTTATCATAGAAAGTGATTATTTTTCGAGTTTCCTTCTTTATCAAGGTGCCTTAAGGCTAGATTTACTACAGATTTTAGTATGTCATCTTTTCCCTGTAATTTCACAGTTAAAGGGAATAAGGGGTTATGAACCCCACATTGGTATTTCCTTAATTGTATTTTTTTCTTTCATATTGTTTCTTTTCTAAAAGTATCCTACCTTGTCAGAAGGTTTCCTAGCCTCTTTTACAAAGGTTCCTTACCTGCCTATCTTTCATGCTGTAAGATGTATACTTAATGAATCTTGTAGATTCTCTTACAATTTTTCTTTCCTCTATGTTATTTGTTAAATAGATTTATGTACCTATTGTTGGACATTTAAAGAAATTAATTCTAGAGCTTGACATGAGATTTTCTATGGTAATAACTCATCTATCATTCTTAACAGAAAAATAGAGTTCTAGATTTAATTGTATATTTTATGCTTTTTAATAGTTCTTGATAGAACTTCTACTGTAATAACCCATCTACTACCTTCTATGGAAAATCAGAGTTCAATTCTTTGACATCATATTTCATGTTTCAGATTTCTAGATACTTATTTGGTTCTCTAGATTTCCAATGTTGTCCTCCTAGACTAGAATCGACTATAAGTTGACAATTTCCTCTGAACCTTCAGACTGACTTTGAGGCCAAAGTCTCCCCCCTGAGCTGTTTCTCACATGACAAATGCTTTTCTATAAGACTGATCAGTCTAAGCAAATGCGACTATCTAGTCTCAACCAGACTTAGCTCCTAAACCATTTCACATATTAGCATAGAAACATCCATGTTTTTCCTTTCTCCTTCTCCTTAGGTCATCTTAGCTACCCATACCCTCTTGATTCCCTTCCTAGAGAAGAATTCATAATCATGGATGTAGCTAGGGATAGGTAACCGTGTCTCCTAACTAATTGTCATGTGAGAGTTACAATATTTGTTATAGCTCAAATAGTTGTTTCATGCATAACCTAATTCAAATCTTAAATATATAAATTTAAATAGTAATAATAATAATATCTAGTTTTGTTTTACTGTGGTAAATAAATATTTACAAATTTTGGGTACGCCACATGTACTTAGTAAAGTGTTCAAGAAACATAAATAATGGTGGCATAGATCATGGTGGGTAGTAGTTGACCGTGAATTTGTTATTTATAACGAGTATGAGTTATTTTCAAGGATTTTAATTTTTAGTGGTTTTCTATGAGTTTTAACAATTAAAAAATTGAAACTATAAAAAAAATCATGACATAAATATTGCAATTTCATCCAAAAAAATATGCAAAGAATCTAATAACAACCCGTATAGAATAAGACCAGAAAGACCATAATGTAGATAATTAGTTTCAACTATTAATAAAAGATATTAAAATTCAATTCATAATATTAAATTATGGATAAGGTGCAATTTTCTTTTTTTCTCAAAACAAGATAATATGTGGAAAAAGGAAAAACCAAATGCATAATACCTTGCATGTGGCAGGTATAATAATATTTAGTGCTTAGTTTTGATATCTTGTAAAATAATCATTTTATTTATTATTTTAGAAAAAATGTTTATTGAATATACATTTTATTAAATTTGAAATTGTATTTTTTTATTAGTTTGTTAATTTGTCATAATTTGAGAGACTAAAATATCGTATAAGAAAATATAATTAAAAAAAAAAATTGTGATTTAGTATCGAAGTTATCAAAATTATCTAAGATTGTATCCAACAATATGAGAATGTTCTAAATATGAGAATGTTCTATTTTTTAATATCTCATCACAAAACAATTTAAGCATTGAATTCAACAAAAATTACACATAAATAACACTAACTTTAACTTAATTTATTTTCTTTTTTCTCCACTTGTAACACAAATCTTTAACCATTACCAACCATTGCCAACCATTGTCATCTAGAATTGTTGAAATGCATTCATAATAACATGATTTAATAGTTTTAAATTAAATATCATAAAAAATTCCTAATTTGAAATTATAATATTTATTACGAATTAAAAAATAAATATCAAAAAATTATATTATATATATATATTATATATCATATATATATATATATTTCAATACTCTTTTTTACAATTAAAAATATATTGTCCCATAAATATTTATTTTCAAATATTTAACAACAATTTATTTAATTAATTAAACAATATTTTGACCATACTAAGTTATTATTTTCTTTACTTTTAATTTATTATATTTTTTTATCATAAATAAAATACAAAAAATACGAAATAAAACATATCAAATGAGCTGTTAAGTAACGAATTAAACTATATTTTCCATAAAGTTATTATTTTCTTTAAATTTAACGTTCTATGACTAAGTATTGTGTAAAAAATAGGATTTAAATTTTAAAAATCTTATAACCAAAACAACACAAATAAAATAAAAACACCACAACAATATATATAAAAATAAAAACTACCAAGAGAGATGAACAACATACCAGCATTTCAGAAAAAAATATTTATAAAAATAAAATAAAAATAAAGACAACAAACACACATGAACAACATACATAACCATTCTAGAAAAAGTTATCCATAAAAGCAAAGCTATAAATTTAAGAAATAATAAACGACATTCTAAATAATGATGGCATAAATCATGGTGGCATAAATCATGATGGGTAGTACTTGACGGTGAATTTGTTATTTATAACGAGTATGAGTTATTTTCAAGGATTTTAATTTTTAGTGGTTTTCTATGAGTTTTAACAATTAAAAAATTGGAACTATAAAAAAAATCATGACATAAATATTGCAATTTCATCCAAAAAATATGCAAAGAATCTAATAACAACCCGTATAGAATAAGACCTATTGTAGATAATTAGTTTCAACTATTAATAAAAGATATTAAAACTCAATTCATAATGTTAAATTATGGATAAGGTGCAATTTTCTTTTTTCTCAAAACAAGATAATATGTGGAAAAAGGAAAAACCAAATGCATAATACCTGGCATGTGGCAGGTATATAATATTTAGTGCTTAGTTTTAATATCTTGTAAAATAATCATTTTATTTATTATTTTAGAAAAAATGTTTATTGAATATACATTTTATTAAATTTGAATTTGTATTTTTTTATTAGTTTGTTAATTTGTCATAATTTGAGAGACTAACATATTGTATAAGAAAATATAATAAAAAATAAAAAAATTGTGATTTAGTATCGAAGTTATCAAAATTATCTAAGATTGTATCCAATATGAGAATGTTGTAAATATGAGAATGTTCTATTTTTTAATATCTCATCCCAAAACAATTTAAACATTGAATTCAACAAAAAATTACACATAAATAACACTAACTTTAACGTACTTTATTTAATTTTTTCTCCACCTGTAACACAAATCTTTAACCATTACCAACCATTGTCATCTAGAATTGTTGAAATACATTCATAATAACATGATTTAATACTTTTAAATTAAATATCATAAAAAATTCCTAGTTTGAAAATATAATATTTATTACAAATTAAAAATAAATATCAAAATTTATTATTAATAATATATAATATATATATATATATATAATATATATAATTATATTTTCAATAACTTCTTTTTTACAATTAAAAAATATTGTTTCCATAAATATTTATTTTCAAATATTTAACAACACTTTATTTAATTAATTAAACAATATTTTGACTATACTAAGTTATTATTTTCTTTACTTTTAATTTATTATATTTTTTTATCATAAATAAAATACAAAAAATACGAAATAAAACATATCAAATGAGCTGTTAAGTAACGAATTAAACCATATTTTATTTTTATAAAGTTATTATTTTCTTTAAATTTAATCTTTTATATTTTAAAAATTAATTAAAACAAAATAACAAATCAATTTCCCTATGACGAAGTATTGTGTAAAAAATAGGATTTAAATTTAAAATCTTATAAACCAAAACAACACAAATAAAAATAAAAACCACCCACAACAATATATATAAAAATAAAAGCAACCAAGAGAAATGAACACCATATCAGCATTTAAGAAAAAAATATTTATAAAAATAAAATAAAAATAAAGACAACAAACATACATGAACAACATACATAAAACTATAAAACTAAAAACAACCCACATGTAACATACCACAGTTCTAGAAAAAGTTATCCATAAAAGCAAAGCTATAAATTTAAGAAATAATGAACGACATTCTAAAAGCTGATCTGTAAAAGCAAAGCTGAGAAACCAAAACTTTTGAATCGACCGGTATGAATATGTTTTCATAGTTGTCTTCTTAGTCAAGTGAAAAAAAAAATGAAATAGGCAGAATCAGAATCACTGATTTTTTACTTTCTTCCAAATTATAAAGCACATAGCGCATAAATTTCATGGATCTTGCTGGCACAACTGGAGGAGGTTCTTGGAAAATGTTATTTTACATGAAAACATGAATATACTGCCATGAACAATGAAAACATGAATGTGCCTGCCATGAACAAAGAAAGAGAAGGAAGGGTTACACCATTAAATCTAGAGTTGTCCGTTCTGTCAATTCATGGAACGTGTTGGCACAACTGGAATAGGAATTGCGTTGAAAATGTTATTTTACTTGAGAAAATGAATGTCTGTCATGACCAAAGAAGCAGAAGGAAGGGTTAGGCCATTAAATGTAGAGTTTTCTGTTCCGTCAACAACGCAAATGCTATAAATCTAATTGTAGTATCTCAGCCTCTCCATCTACTCAAAATATTTGTGTGCAATAGTTCGTTTTTTGTGAAGAAGAACTCCTGCCGGTGCACGATGTCGACAAATAAAGGCCGCTGTGTTGTCTTCAATTCAGTCACTAGTGCAACTTCTGTTGTTATGTTTGGAATTGCAGTGATTGCAGCAGTGCTATGTGTGCCAACGTGTGAGGCACAAGGGCAACCCATATATAATTTCTATATGACAAGTTGTCCAGGGGTTGAGGGCCTTGTTCGACAAGTGGTGAATAAGTACATAGCGGCAGATCACACAATAGCGGCTTCTCTTTTGAGGTTACACTTCCATGATTGTTTTGTGAGGGTATGTAAACTGTTGAATGTCTAAACACATTATTGTATGTAGACGATTGAATATCTAAATACATAATTGTATGTGTTAGATATTGGTATCTAGGATGTGCTCTGATGATTAATGTGATCTAAATTGGTGTTATTCCAGGGTTGCGATGCGTCAGTGCTCTTGAATTCTACGCAAAACAACAAAGCAGAAAAAGACGCAATACCTAATTTCACTGTGCGTGGATTTGAAGTTATCGACAATGTCAAGGCACAAATAGAGCAAAGATGTCCAGGAGTGGTCTCATGTGCTGACATTCTCGCTCTGGTAGCTCGCGATGCTGTTTTTGCGGTATTCATAATTCAATACCATTACCATTAGTTCATATTTATTACACTCGAGAGACAAATCTGTAGTCCGTTTTTTAAACAACAGCTATATAAATCCATTTTAAAAACGCTCCTATCAATTCTAAATCTAATTGGTGCTGCAATTTGCTACATCTAATTGCACTACATCAGTCCGTGTTCGGTCCATCTAATTTTGTTGCCTTAATTTTCAGAGGGGAGGACCCTTTTGGCAGGTGAAGACAGGTCGCAGGGACGGAAGGATATCGGTGGATAGTGAGGCATTGTCCAACATTCCGAGGCCAACATTTAACTTTCAACAGCTGAAGGACTCCTTCGCCAGTAAAGGACTCAACGTTCAAGACTTGGTTGTGCTATCTGGTATGGTGCCTGTCAAACCTAATTAGTTAGATCTATACAGATGCAATTCAATAGTGTTTCTGCCAATATGATATACTGATCATCTTATGGTGCAGGTGCGCATACTATTGGAATGTCACACTGCAGTTCGTTCAGCAACAGACTGTACAACTTTGGAGGTAGTGGACGCATGGATCCTACCCTGGAAAACTTGTACGCACAACTGCTTACGACGCAGTGCAAGAATTTAACCGACAATATAACGAAAGTGGAAATGGATCCCGGCAGCTCCCTCGCCTTCGATAGCCATTTTTTCGATAACCTGGAGCTAAATAGAGGCCTGCTTCAATCGGATGCAGCGCTTCTCACCAATTTTGCTTCCAAGGCCAACGTTGATAATCAGCGGAATCAATCCGAGTTTTTCGAAAACTTCAAACTTTCGATGCAAAGGATGGGAGAAATCGGACTCCTCACCGGAAGTGCAGGAGAGATTAGGAAACACTGTGCTTTTGTAAACTGATAGGATGATCTGAAACCTTTAGGTAATGTGCGGATGTCCGCTAATAAAACCATCGATCCGCCAAAACCTTGAGGCTCCCGCTAATAAATTCCATATGAAAATTGCGTGTCTGGAATATTTGATGTGGCATGGATTTTAATCCATATTTTCAAATCCTTCTTTTCCCTTTACTCAGATTGTTGAGTTTTCCTATCAAATTATATAAATAAAGTTTTTCTATCAAATTATATAAATAATTAATTTTTGTGTGTATCCTTCTTTTCGATTTACTGAGATCGTTGAGGTTTGCTATCAAATGATATAAATAATTAACTTTCTATGTATCATTCTTTTCCCTTTGCTCAGATCGTTGAGTTTTGCTATGAAATTTAATATAAACAATTAACTTTCTATGTATATTATTTTTATTATATTAGGAAATGTAATTTACACTTCAATAATATGTTTTTCTTTAAATAAAATTCAATTTTTTTTTTACCTAAACAATATTTTTTAACTAAATAAACAATCTTGATTTTATATATATATATATATATATATAATAATTCTAATGGTTCATGTTACAACCAATATAATAATTCTAATGGTTCATGTTACAACTAATATGATAAAATCACTTTCGAAAACGAAAGGGGGAACTAGAGCACTTAGTAAAGATTCTTTAGCATTTCAGATACTTTCAGAGAATATGAAACTAGTGGATGTGGAAACCAACAATGGCTTGTTCACTTGGAATAACAAGAGAGGGGGGGTGTAAGGACCTGCAGACCTGAACGCGTTCCGCCCGAAGTGCGAATGCAGTTGGAGGCTTGAACGAGCAGCGCGGTTTAGAAGAGGTGCAAGATCAGACTTGTGCGAAGTGTTATGTGCATAAGAGGAGGGAAAGTTGAGTTTATAGGTGTGGGGAGCGGTTGGCTCAACCCATGGGCCAACCACACTAGGAGACAAAGCCGACGGGTGAATTGTGGAGAAGTGTGGGTGCGTAAGGTGTGGAGGACTAGTCGGCTGGGTAGGCTAACTCGCCCTGCCACTTGCATAAACAAGAGTTGCGATGAGTTCATTTGACAATCGCTCAACACAAGCATTTTTGCTTATGAAAAGGAGAAAGGCACAGGTCTAAGTGCGTGCATGCAAAGAAGGAAGGCACAGGTTGGTGATGCACCCGTTCTTGGGCAAGGCTGCACAAAGGTGAACGCTTATCTCGGTTTTGGGTGAAGGGTGCGGGTAGGGTCGCTCGCCGGTTGGAGAAAGGCGTGCACGGTGTGTGTGGCGCGCTGGTGATGTGTAGAAATGCCCAATGGTGAAACATTGGTGAGCGCCCGATTTGTGTGACGACTTGGCACAGGTTCTTGGGTGACTCAGGTGAGTGCCCACCCGTCGTGCAAGTGTGCACGGTGTGACTTTTGGTGAAGTGTTGAGATTGTTGATGGAGGTGTGTCTCGGGTAGAGGCACCCCTGTGTGGCGACTTGGAGGTGTGCCCAAGTTGGGCAAACAACACGATCATGCAACAAGGTGAATGAAGGGTTGGTGAGTTGCGCAGCGACCATGCCGAGGTGTCGACGAGTTAGGGAACCGAGTTTTGCCGAAGATTATAAATTTGGATGTATGAAACTTGAGGTTTCCAAGTATACTTGTAATGCTTGTAACTTGTAAAAGACTGTATAATATATTATCGGGC
>APFE030095040.1:5675-18225 GCA_000404065.3 Pinus taeda
ACAAGCTTCTAGAATGCTCTAGAAATGACCACAAGTAACTTTTTTAAGATGAAACTCGCGCCTTTTGACCTTTACAGGAGTACGCACCCATCCCTTGACTTACACAACGTACAAGTACGCAGGTACAATGAGCTTGGGATGCGTACACGTAGGCAAGGTAGAGAGAACCTATGTACCCAGAGATAAACATGTTTTTAAATGACTTTCTCTCTTTCTTAAAGTTTGACATGGAGAGCAGAGGTACAAGGCTTGCCAAGGAGGATAATATGACCGTTGATGGAGCCATACTAACTGCAGATAGTCATGGTGACAAATTTTAGTGTAACATTAATGACTTTCTTTGTTTTTTGGGAGGGCGGGGGGGAGGTAGGGTTATAGAAACCACCTCCAAAAGTCACATTGTCATGACTTTTAAGGTTGGTTTAGGGATTCTGAGTTATGGGTTAGTGGTTAAGGGGCTTAGGGTTTAAGGGATCAAGGGGTTAATTGATTATGAGTTGTAATTGTAGGGGTTGAGGGATTATGGCTCAGGGGTTAAGTGAATAATAAATTTAGTGGTTACAGGTCAAGGGCTTATGGTTTCTTATAATGGGGCCCCTAATCCTGTTATCACAACTATTGGGGGTTCCCCTATCAATTTCTCTCATTGCCTCCCCTCTAGCCCCCCTAACCCCTATTCCATGAGGTCTTAATGCCTCTTTTCATTCTATAATGTTAGGCTTATAGATCTCAGTAAACCATTCTTGAATCTCTCACTTCTAACCATCCATGATACCCTTATGTCCCCTTTCCCTGTTGAATACACTAAAAGAAACCCCTCCCCCAAAATTCATGAGAATTTAAAAACTTGGAGCAATGATTTGAAAATCACGTCTAAAAGATTAATTGTAATGACATTTTTTTTTTTGGGAGGTGGGGGGGTGCGGTGGAGACGGGGTGGGGGGGTTCCAAAATTGCCTCCGAAAGTTATATTGTTGGGACTTTTAAGGGATGTTTTCAAACAACTCCCCTTAAAGGTCACAAGACTTGAACTTTTGGAGGTGGTTTTGGACACCCCCCCTTGAGATTCATGAGAGTTGAACTTTGAAAGGTGCTTGTTAAATTACCACCTCCAAATGTTCAATTCTCTTAATGCTTTTTTTTGGGTGTGGGGGGGGGGAGGGGTGTTGTGGTTAAAAAATCACCTCCAAAAGTTAAATTCTCATGAATTTTAGCGGGGTTGTCAAAAAAATGACATGAAAACTGTATTTGGGGTATTCATTTAAACCTTTACCCCCCACCCACAAAAGTCACAAGAAAACACTTTTGGAGGTGATTATTAGAAACCCTTAGCCACAATATTTTTATTTTTATTTTTGATGACTTTCACTTGGGAGGGCATTCAAAAAAATCACCATGAAAATATATTTAGGTGAATAATTTAAAAACCCTCTCCAAATGTCACGAGAAAACACTTTTGGAGGCAGTTGTTAGAAAAACCCACAAACAAGTTCAAATTTTCATGAATTTGGGGTTCTTTTCAAAAACCGCCCCTAAATCCCTAAAAACACTTTTAGATGCAGTTTTGGCAAGACCATCACAGGCCAAACCACTGCTAAAGGCCTTTATTGTAGTTGTGTACCAATACATGCTAAGTGCCAAGTGTTAGTGCATTCTAAGTGCCAAATATTCCCCTGTTGCTTCTCTCTTGCTTTCCAATAATCGATCTCAAATAAATTTAATCTTAAACCATGCTAAATTATACCAAGGCATCTCAAGGCATGCCAAGCATGCTAAGACTAGCCAAATTCTAACACATGCCAAGTTCAAATGTGCGTTAAGGAGTGTCACACGTGCTATGGAGTGGTAGGGCATGTCAAAGAGTGCTAAGGTGTGTTGGAGAGTGCCAATAAATACCAAAGAGTGTTAGGGAGTACTAGGGAAATAGAAGGGAGCACTAGGCAAAAATACATGGAAATGAATGAATATGAGTGTGTGCCATGGAGTGGCAATGAGTTTTAGGCATGCCAAATGGTAAGGCATGCTAGGGAATACCAGGGAATGTTAAGAAGTGCCAAAGTGTGCTAGATAATTCCAGGGTGTGCTAACATGTGCCAAATACTTCCAAGGCATGCCAAGACATGCCAGGTACTAAGACATGATAAGATGTGTAGCATGTGAGGGTGTGAGACATGTGTTAAGAAGTGTAAAGGAAATAAAAGGGAGACCCCAGCTAAAATTCAAGAAAATAAACATAAGAAGGTCAATAAGATAAGACTTTACCTTTTTCAAAACGGCCATTCTAGGCACACTAACAATAAGTTCCAATACATGCCAAGTGCCAATGCGTGATAAATGCTAATGTATGTCAATGGATGCCAAGGTGTTCGAGGGCATGCCAACAGCTACTAGGGGAGTGTTATGTTGTGTTAGGATATGGAAACATGTGCCTAAGCATCCTATTTATGATAAGATGTTCTAGAAATAGAGAGGTTCCATGAAATGTGAGTTGCCAAGGAATGTTAGTGCATGATATAGCATGCCAAGTTGTTCCTAGAGTGTTGAGGAGTTGCAGGTCTCTATCATTAATAGAATTGACTAATATTGATTATGTATTGAATTCCTACACACACTATTGTAACTTCATCTAAAGGGAATTTACTAGATAATAAACTTAATAGAGATGAATCATATGTTGACTCATAAGAAAACTCTATTTTCATTTTTATGATAGAGGAGGAATGACCTGTTATAGAGTTTTATGAACCCAACATTTCAGACGACTAAGTGAGTCTATCATTAGGGGATGCATCAATAGATTGTAAGATATTAGTGATGTATCCAGGAGTTGTATTTTAGAGTATGTATATGGTTATGAAAGGAATACCATATGAAATTTAGTCAGCCCATATTTGATTAGTTTGTTAATATATAATTTTATTTTATTTATTTTTTGAATAATTTTAATTTGATTTAAAAGATTTACTTAAACTCATGATTTGTTTGTAATTTGAATTATTACAACCTCCTTCTTTTTTTCTTTTTTTTAAAGTAATTTCTATATTATAAATTATGCAGAATTTTGATGTTATTTTTAATAAATAAATAGTGGTGAAACTTGATTAATCTCATAATGTATTCATATGACAAACTTATATATATTTTGTTTAACCATTATCAAGATTCTTGATTCTAGATATAATAATTGAAATGTCTTATGTTTGAATATTAAATTCGAGGAATTTAGATATTAAAAAAAAAAAATATTAAAAATAAAAAATTAGAATCCTAATTTTGGATTTTTTATTTTTTTAATACTAAATCTAGAGTTTAAATATTCAACCCGATAAGACACTCAATTATTAATCCAGAATCAAGAATCCTTAAGAATAATAAACAATAAAATACATATAATAGAAAATTTCTCATATTGAAAATATATTCTCAGATTAATCAAGTTTCACCACTATTTATTTATTAAAAAAAATATCAAAATTCTCATAATTTATAATATAGAAGAAATTCACATTTAAAAAAAAAAAGAAAAAAAAAAAGAAAGACGTTGTAATAATCAAATTAAAAACAAATCAATGAGTTAATAAAATTCCTTAATCAAATTAAAATTATTCAAAAAAAATACTACTATATATATACTATATTATTAAGAAACTAATCAGACATGGGCCGACTAAATTTCTTATAGTATTCCTTTCATAACCATATATATACTCTGAAATATAGCTCCTGGATACATCACTAATATCTTAAAATATATTGACACATCCCCTGATGATGGACTCACTTATTAGTCTGAAATGTTAGGTTCACAAAACTCTATAATAGGTCATTCCTTCTTTATCAAAACACTTTCCTCACCTGTATGGATTCATTATTTAATATATTTTCATTACTTGAGAGAAATGATACACACTAATTACTTATTAACAAATTGATCGAATCTAACCATTATGGCCTTAGACACGTAATGAAAATGACTCCATAAAAATGGTCTTAAATCATTATCCTTTCACAAAAACAAAATAGCAACAATAACATAGTGTCATCAAAAATTCATTACAATGGTCAATGATGATGTACATTTTCTGTCTGTCGCCAAAAGTAACCAAAAAGAGAATTGGTGAGCACCAATAAAATGTCATCACTAAAAGTGTCACCAAAGAGAGAATTAGTGGCATGCCTTTAACAACCCTCACCAAAAGTGTAATTGAAAATGGCTTTGGTAGCAAACCTTAAAGGATTGTCACTATATGCACTTACAACAACACTTTTTTAAGGATCGTCACCATATGCAACATTCGTGATGAACCTTAAAGGTTTGTCATAGGCGTGACCCTCACCAATGACCCTTTTTGCTGTAGTTCAAGGTGAAAACATACCATGAGGTTCTTTTGTGATCATCTAAACTATTTGCATAATCATTGTACGTATAACTTGAAAGTGAGCAAGTTTCTAAATGTGTGTATAAAAAGCCATATTCAAGGTTTCCAACAACATATCTTAAGATATCTTTTATGAGCTTCCAATGAGAAATCTTGGACAATTTCATAAACCTGGAGACACAAATAGCTGCAAACATGATATCAGGTCTAGTTGTAGTGAGACAAAACAAACTACCAGGTAGACCTATACAATGTTGAAACAGTTGGTGGTGTTAAATCTTATTTTCTCAGTTTTGATGCATGGAGAAATAGGAGTATCAATTGGTTTGAAATTGGTCATTTTGAACTTTTGGATGATGTTAGTGGCATATCTTTGTTGACAAATAAAAATTCCATTAGCATATTGTTGAATTTCAATGCCTCAAAAGCATTCCATGAACCCTAAATGAATCATATCAAACTATGTTTTCATTTTTGCTTTGAATTCTTCTAACATCATATTTCTTGTACAAAGTAGATCATCAACATAAAGGAAAACAATGAGAATTTTACCTTCATGAGTTTTGGTATATAGAGTTTGCTCATGCTTTCTTCTGCAAAAACCACTTTTGATGAGATGAGTGTCAATGTGACTATACCAAGCTTAGGGAGGTTTTTTTCAAGCCATACAAGGCTTTCTTTGACTTGTAAAACTTATTCTCATTCCTTGGAACTTCAAAACTAGGAGGATACTCCACATAAACATCTTCATGCAATATACCATTTAAGAATGCATAATTTACATCAAGTTGAAAAACTTCCCATTTTTTTTGAGTTGTTGTGGTTTGAATAGTTATGATAATGTCTAACCATGCCACTGGAGCAAATGTTTACCATATTCCACACCAAATTGTTGTGAGAATCCTTTGGAAAACACCCTTGCCTTATGTTTCTCAATTTATCTTTTTTCATTTAGTTTGGTCTTGTATACCCACTTTACACCAATTTTGGTTTTGTCTCTTGGGTGATCAAGTTACTAATTCCCAAGTTCCATTTTTCTCTTTGGCAACAATTTATTGATTCATTCCATCAACCCAATGTTTTTTTTTACTGCCTCTTGAAAATGGGTTGGTTGAAAGGAAAGAAAGGAAAACATATTATGTTGCTCAAACTCATGCTCCTGCTCATATATCTCTTTAATGCTTTTATTTCTTTTATTGTCTTCTAAAGATGATGAATCACTGTTGGATTCACTGCTACAATATGTACCATTTTCAGAGTACTATGGGTCTTGCTAAACCTACAATTTTTCCAGTTGTGGTGGATGAACAAGTTGATTTAAAACTTCATCAATTTGATTAGACAAAGATTTATTTTCAAAAAATTTAACATCCTTTATTAAAAGAATCTTTTTCGTGACTAAATCATAGAGTCTATAGGCTTTAGATTGTTCATTATAGCATAAAAAAATACATCTTCCATTTCTATCATCATGCTTCTTTCGTAGCAGCTCAAAAACATGTGTAAGTTCTACATAACAAAATATGTGAAAGTGAGAAACATTCACCTTATTACCATCCCATGCTTCTTGAGGTATTGCATTTTGGACATTGGTTGTTGGATATATGTTGAGAACATACACTAGAATCGAAACTACTTCAATCCAATAGTCATTAGACAACTTCTTCTCACGAAACATACATTTGGCCATATTCATGATTCACTGGTTTTTCCTTTCTGCTACTCGATTTTGTTGTATAGTATATTTTGTTGAGTTTTGCATGATGATTCATTGTTGTTGACAAAAATATTTGAATTCATTGGAATTGTATTCTACTCCTTTGTCTGACTTGAAGTCTTTCCACTCTGCTTTTGTGCTTTTGCTTTGACCTCTTTGAATCTTGAGAAAGTATAAAATTCATTTTTGAGAAAATAAACTGATATCTTCCTACTATAATAATCAATGAAGGCTAGAAAAACAAAAATGCCACCAATGGACTATGTTTGTAGTGGGCCACATATGTCCATATGAACTAGCTAAAAAGGCCCTTTTTCTCTAGTGGAAGATGTAATTAGGTTATCTCTTTGATTCTTTGCTAGAATACAAATTTAACAGTTACAATATTTTCATTCAAAACAGGGAGACCAAGGACCATAAAATGTTTCTAAAGTAGACTTAGACTCTTTAAGGGAATATGCCCATACCTAGAATGCCATAACTGTGACTCATCTATTCTAGAAACGTTGTGTGCACAAGACTGTGAAATATTTCAACTTCTAAGAGTCAATGGAACCATCCTATTCTTGTTTTTTTAAACCTTTGCTATCAGTATTCTATTGGGAGGTTTGTCATAGATATAACATGTGTTTCCTTGGAATATTACGTAATAACCATGTTCCATCAATTGACCTAGACTAATGAGGTTATGCTTTAGATATGGAACACTATAAACATCAGCTATATATTTATGTTGATTCTATTTAGTAAGAATGAGGACAATACCTTTCCCTCGAAATTTTATATGGGAGCGATTGCTAAGAGAAATTTTAGATGTTATGGAAGCATCAAGACAAGAAAGTAGATTTTTGTTACATTTCATATTATCGTTGCAATCACTACCTAGCAACCAAAGTTCTTTGTTGTGATTGTCTTAACAAAGATGGCAGAAAAGAAACATTGCTTCAAAGGATTCCCCTACATTGTTGGAGAGATGGACACTGCCTCTTTGCTGATATGACCATTTATTTATGCATTCGTGTTCATACTGCCCAAATTTCTTGCAATAATAACATTGGAAATTAGATTTGTTCTATATTCTGCTTCTTTGTGTTTGATTTTTTGAAGTTCTCTACTGCTTTGTTACATGATGATGTTTTGATCCACCTATGACTCGCTTACTGCAACCTCTATATCCTCTGCCTTTGCCTCTACCAAGAGAGAGTTATGCTTTGAAAGTTTATTCCATAGAATCTTCTGCAAGGATAAGTCTTGTTTCGTGTGCCACAAGTGATACAGTCAATTATTCTACTGAGAAAGCTATAAAATCTTTGGATTTTAGAATGGTTGTTATAACCATGTCGTATTTCTTGGGCAGGATTCGAAGAACTTTTTAAAGAATCTTTTGATCTGTAATGGTTTCACCAATAAGTTTAATCTAATTGACTATGCCCATGACTCTAGTCATGAACTAGTCCACATTTTCTGTGTAAGTCATCTTCAGGGTTTCGAACTAAGCTCTCAATGTCCGCAATTTAATAGTCTTCATTGTATCATTACCTTGATAGACAACTTTTAAAATATCTCATACTTCTTTTGTTGTTGATGTGCTAGTTATCTTGTGAAAGATAGAGCACTTACTGAGTTCTGTATCTAACATTTGGCTAAGTGTTTTTTCTCTCTTAGTTTTGTAGCGACATTCCTCAAATTATTGTTCATGACTACTAATATTTCTTATGTGAGGCCTACATAAGCGTTTTGTAGGTCATCCCAAGAATCTTGAGCTTGCAAAAACTTCTTCATCCATAAAGGCTACAATTTATAATTCTTCATAAAAAAAATCAAGATTTATGTCAAAGCACTTGCAAAAGGCATTTGTTCAGATACAATGTACGTCTTTGTTAGGAAAATCTATTATTTTAGCATTTCAGGAAAATAACATTTAAATGAATTAAGACCTTTTTAATAATAAAAATATCCCTTTTCTTAATAGAGTACTTAAAAAAAAAAATATGAATTACTCGTTTTTAAAAAGAAAATGCCTTTCAAATCGTGGACACTTAAAAAATAACATAATATAAGCCTTGATATTATCATGAACATTTCAAATCATGGACAGTTCCTTTTTTCTTTGAATAAAATAGAAAACTCTTTTAATAAGTCCAAATCTCACGCACACCTTTTAAATAGATTTTGACATTTGACTCTCTCGTGCGACTTGTGCTCCTAGCTTTGAAACGAAATCTCCGCTCCAAATTTGACTCAATTTGTCAGTTTCGCAAGTTTTCGCTTATTTGACTCAATTTTGTCAGTTTCGTAAACTTTTTGCTGATCATCGCAATTGCTCCGTTTTGCAGGGTGAGCTAAGCTCATCCCAGTTTTTTTCTCGGTAGAGTGAGATGCAGTGCTTTTTTTCCTCTCAGCAGTATGTGATGGGGTACGCGGTCAGTCTTTCAAAACTGTCATGGTCTCCTCTGCAATTTAAAAAAAAATGCAAGGGTATCCTCTCGAGCTCTCGTCCTCGAGTTCTCATTGTCGAGCTCCTCTCGACCTCTGTGTTTACAAAAAAAAATTCAATGTGAGTCTGCATTGAGTTTTAGAGAACCCCATGCTAAGATACCATGACAAAGAATGCAGAGCTGAAATATATAGAGATTGGATTAAAAAATGGAATGGATCGAACCAACCATTCTCATTATTCAAAATAAGTTATAAATAAAATTATATAGGAAACAAGGAAACAAACCATCTCATTATTCAAAATAAGTTATAAATAAAATTATATAGGAAACAAAGAAACAAACCACCCTAAATGACTAGAGAAAGTTCCAAATAAACTCAAATAACTATGACACCAAGAAGTAAGTAAGATTAATTATCAAGCTAATTTTAAAAAAATCCAACAAATGCATATTTTCTACAGAGAGTTGATGAGTACATCTTCTTCCAATACCGTTCTTAATGGCAACAGATGAAAGAGGCAAAATAAAATATTTGAATGTCTTCTCTGCAAACTACATGCATCCGTCACACGGAAAGCAAAAGGGAAAACTGAAACTTGAATCCAATTCGTTAAAGAAGACAAAAACTGAAATCACAGCCATTTGCAATACTGAAGAGGAGGAATCAATACCTATTTTATTCAAAATATTAAACCTCCGTGCCTACACTGGCTTGAAAGGCGTATGGTTCCTTCGTCATGGGATGCATGCAAAGCCGGATACTGCACCAAAATATGAGTTGCCCACAAACGAACTCAACTGAATGGCAAACAACAAAACGCAAAATTAATAGCAATTCTAACAACCAGTACGTCACGTCATGTAGGCAATTCATTCTTGGCTGAGTAACCTGCTTCACATATTCATGCAACACTGCGCATCTATACCAGTCTGCTGCTCGAGCAAAGCATGCGATTAATATCACGAGGAATGACCCGACACCATATCACGACTCTCACCATCTATATATCTCATCGGAATCGACAGTCGGAATAAATCGGAAGGCAATATTCGGGATTTCTTAGTGATGAATTATTCTTTATTTTCTGGATAAATTATTCTTTATTTTCTGGATTTGTTAGAGATGAATGCGAGGATAAGTTATTCTTCGATGGGACACCATCCAACACTCTGAAAGAACAGTGAAAGGTAGAAATTGCAGAAAGACGGTAGAGTACTATGTGAAGGTCAAATTTCTCTATGTTTCTCCATCTTTCCAAAGTTTCTCTTTGTTTCCAAAGTTAAAAAACAATAATCAACTCTATCTTTCCACGCGATATTCTCCATGATGGCAGCATCGATGCCGTTAATGCCAACATTATTTAATCGTCTGTAGTAGATATCCATATCTACGTGAATGCTTCAATAATTCGATGGCCAGATTCCTTAAAATGTGCTATTACTAAGTCAACCCTAGAAAGCCATCGCTTCATATATGAGGGTAAGAGTTGGACAAACTTTGATCGAAGCAATGGAGATAAGAGTAAGGCATACTATGGTTTTCTGTTACCTGATAATCTTAGAGACAACTATAGCATAAAACCACGAGGTCGAAGGGTTTAGCATAAGATAGTTAGCAGCTGTTCTTTTCCAATTTCACAGACGCTTCGTAAAGCCGGGATAACGAGGAATTTATGAGAATGTCTAATTTCAATGCATTCAGAAATGTGGATAAAGGAATTTGTGAGAATGTCTATCTTGAATACATTTAGAAATGTGAAATGATCACATGGGGAATCTAAGGGAATGCCTATATTAACTGTATTTAGAAACCTGTCGCGTTGAAGGACAACACCAAAATAAAGTAAAGATTTCATCTAAATATTCATGGCTTCCAATTTACCTTTTTGTATTTTTGGATTGCATTACTTTGTTTCAGTAGTCATCTGAGACATTCCTTTTTCTTTATTCTTTTAAATATAATGGATTACGGTGTTGACTCGTCCACATAAGTGTTTATATTCTACGTTTTTCAAATAATATTTTTAATTATTAAGCTCAGTCAAATTAATTATACATAATCAATTCATATTGATTTTTAAATTAATAATTAATAGTTGATAAAAAATATTTTTTCTTTTATAATCATCTATTATGGTGGTTTGAGAGCGAATTTTTGGCTTACTAATGACAATCAAAATGTTATTTGTTAGACAAGTGGTGTTTCATCGTTAAAAATAACTGTTTTTTAGCCATTTTGAGATCATCGGTCTCTCTATTTAACTTGTTGCCATGATACTGGGTATTTATCTTGTCCATGAACCACTTGGCTAGTTCGAAAAAACTTAATTATAGACTTAGAGAAGCTTATTTCAATAAAACATATATTATATTTAAAATTTAGCTTTTTAATATTATTATCATTAACAAAATGCTATTATAAAAACAGAATTTTAAATATTTCAAATAAGTTTGACAATATTAAAAAAAAAATGAAATTGAAATAAGTATTAGCTTGATAATTCCCTGATCGGGGTGAAAACGGTGGCGAAGAGTGGGATTAGAGTAATGACAGGGAGGGGCTATGATAAGCCACCTCGCATACGGAGATCATTGCAGGTGGACGGGATGGGTGACATACCGAGCATCATTGTCAAGAGCAGCGGAGCAGTAACCATGAAGGCTAGAGGTGGTGCAGGAGACGGTGCGTTAGTGATTGGACAAGGTTCATCTGGCACAGTGCTAAATCGAGGAGGAGTGGGTAATTATGGCACATGCAAGCGACAGAGGAAGGTGGTGCAGTAGCACAGGGAAGGGTGGCGAGAGAAAGGAATTGGAGCCGGGAGGAGGTATAAGGATAGGAATGCAGTGATAACAAGGACAAATGAAAGGATCGGGTGACCAGAGGAAAATTTAAGGCAGAGAGGAGACAACACAGAGGCTGACCTCTCATCCCCAGGAAAACTAAGTGGAAGGTAGCGGAGAGGAAAATGAGGAAAGAAGGGAGTGTTATGGGCAGAGGAGGAAGCACCACGGGGAAGGGAGGAATTCTGGCTAATTCCTGGGAAGGAATGGAGCAGAACCAGGTGGGCAAGTAGGAGGCGCACAGTCCAGATCATGGCTACCAAATGCAGACGAGGAGACTTGGAATGGTGAAAGGGAGGCCTCCGGAAGACAGGCAACCAGAAGAGGTAGGAACTCGAGAGAAGAGAGCCAAAGGCCGAGGAGAGGAAGGCTACCTGGGAGCCACGTCAGGCATAACAGACCAAGGAAGTAAGGGTAAGGGAGGCATCAAAGCTGGTGCTGGACGGGGAAGAGGCTGTCAAGGTAGAGGGAGAGGCTGTCACGTTGATCATCATGAAAGGAGCTCCCCTCCACCGGCAGGGGGCAGGAGGACACTGAGGAGTCACGTTCAGTAGGCAGAGATGGCATACAGTGAAGATACGAATGCAGACATCACGAGGATAATTCAGCAGCTAGAGGATGAGGAAACTAAGGAGCAGTCGGAGCCCGAGATGGAAGATTGGGAATATTTTTTGCCGGACCCGGGGAACACCAGAGGACGTATGTCCCTGTACAAGCAAGCCCTCCATGTGTATTGGGTAATGAAGAGGAGATGGAAGATTGGGAATATCTTTTGCCGGACCCGGGGAACACCAGAGGACGTATGTCCCTGTACAAGCAAGCCCTCCATGTGTATTGGGTAATGAAGAGACTGCTGGCAAAAGCCATGGAACATGTAGTTATGGAGATGGCTGAATTGGCTCAGGGGATCCCAAACCTGAAGAAAGAGATGAAAAACCTCCAGATAACCCTTCTTATACAGGATAGCAAGCTTGACGAGATACAACAACAGCTAAAGAAGCTTGTTCCTGGAGCAAAGGAGGAAGATAACCAGCCAGGGGCCATGGCAGAATGATTTTTCAAAGGTGTATGACGTCTCCTTAGTTAGGAAGCTGAGAGCTTGCTCTCCTTTTGTTATTTTATAATGCAGTTAAGAAACAATGTCAGTCTCTGTGAATGTTTAGTATATC
>APFE030095046.1:0-11289 GCA_000404065.3 Pinus taeda
AAAATAATAATATAGACATGGCATTAACTTATTTCACCAGAATGAAACAAACTGGAGTTCAACCTAATATTGTAACTTATAGAACTCTGTTGCGTGTACTTTGTGGGAAACATATGATTAGAGAAGCTGAATCCCTGGTCTAGGAGATGGATGAATTGGGGCTTCGTGTGGATGACTTCTCAAGGCCTGTTATTATCAGAATGTGCATAGAGATGGGGTTGCTGATGAAAGCATGGTCCTGGTTTGAAATATTTCGGCTTCTTGGAGGAATCAGCTCCAAGAGCTACGCTGCCATTATCGACGCATATGGAGAGATGGGGTATTGGTTGGATGCTGAGAAGGTATTCAGCTACAGTTGTGAAACAGAAAGAGGAGCAAAGCAAAGTGTATTGGAATACAATGTTATGATTAAGGCTTATGGAATTGCAAAACTTTATGACAAGGCACGGAAATTGTTTGAGAGCATGGATAATGAAGGAGATTCACATGATAAATGCACTTATAATTCTCTCATTCAGATGTTTGCTGCTGCAAAATTACCGGATGATGCAAAATGCTATATGATTAAAATGCAGGAGGCAGGGTTTGTGCCGACCTGTGCAACATTTGGTGTTGTAATCGCTGTGAATAGTAGCCTGGGTAGAGCCATGGAGGCAGAAGACATTTACCAATAAATTAACAACTTTGCAACCACTTTCTGTTATCAATCATAATTTGTAACGATTAAGATTATTACAAGCGGGCAATTCTCACCGTTTTCCAGGGACTATGTATGGAATTTGTTTGTTCATTTCATCCTCCAGGCAGATCATCTGTGAACTGAAACCTCCATGGCGATGGCCATGAATGAATTAGGGTTGATTCGATTCAATTGTATTGAATATAGGGCATTGTATTGAATACAGGGCAGTGTCAGAGGATCTTACCCTTCTAATCGAAAATGGGTGGCACAAAGGTCATCTGCGACTCCAAGAGCGTGGAGTGCCTTCCAGGCATTAGTCCAGAGGTTGAGCCAACCAGTTCCTCTTCCCTGGGATGAAATCTAAAGCCTAGATCCATTAAAAACTCTGTCTGCAAAACCCTCGCTGGGATAAAAGCTCATTAACCTCCAAGCGCCTGGAGTGGGATGCCCAGAGACGGATGCGCCCTGCTCAGCGAGATTTGAAACAACAAAAAAAACCTGTGGGGAAAGAATATAAAAAATTAACCTAAACTACATCCAATGGTTTGGAACGTTTTAATCGTCTAACATTTGATCCAATGGCTCAAACAAGTACACGTGACAATTAGGGGAGTTGATTTGAGAGGGGAACGCCTTATGGCGTAAATATAAGAAGAAATAGCTTTTTTCATAAGAATTCACTAAAACACTCAAATCTGTATGATTTATAGTAATATAAAATTTGTATAAATATTAATTTAATTTAATATAAAATAATTTATAATCAGATAATTGTACCTTCAAATTTACCTTATCTATTATATAAAAAATTATTCGATATTCCTAAAATTACACCCTTTTATTATAAGATGTAAACTCACTGTCAAACTTTTACTGTATTGAATTTTAAGCGTTAGAAATTTTTCCTGAATTGGAATCCGAACTGGGTCGCTATGATCGAAAGATGAAAAGGGTTTAGTCTAATTGAAAATATAGCCAATTGCCCGGAGATATAAAGGATTTTGTGGTCGAGCACCGGCCCATTTTCAGGTTCTAGATCTCCGCACCAGTACACGGTAATAATGATGTATTATCTGCTAAATGAAATACATATACCTAGGTAGTAAATTTTAATAATTATGGGTTAACCATTTGCAGGGTTGTTTGGTGAGTATGGAGTATCGCCTCCACATCCGGCAACTGGGAAATTACGCTGTCTACTGCTTAAAAAAAAAGATGAAATCTTTTTTAGGGTTTTCCCTATTTTAGAATTTTTTTAGTTTTTTGATATTTTTGTAATACTTTTTTTTTTTAATGTAAAACTTTGCTAATTTAAGTTGAGAAAAACTAGGTCTGATGTGTAACAAGAAAAGCATGAAATAAATAAAATAATTAATTATTTTAAAAAGCGCCAAGAGATCGTTGAGAAATTTCATTGGTCAATGCTAAAGGATAATTCTTTTATAATAAAACTTCTAAATAAAATTCTAGATAAAGCTTAATGGATTGGGAGATAAATATCCATTAGTTTTTTTAGCTGTAAAAGGATGCTAAGTTAACATAAAAGCCATGCTGGAGAGAAAATAAAGCTTTTATGAGGAAAAACTTTGGGAGAGAAAGACGGGCTTTTCCGTAAAAGCCTAGGCAAACCCATAAAAGTGGGACACCGCTAATGGAAACCATATCATAAAAGAGGGTATTGAATACCCATTGCAGAGATCAACACGCAGATGATCCATGGCAAGGACTCTTGGCTCGGGGTGAATTGGTAAAAGATAGTTCTAGGTATCATGAAAGAGCGTATTGAATGCTCATTGCAGAGATCAACAGGCGGTTGATCCATGGCACGGACTCTTGGCTCGGGGGTTGATCCATGGCAAGGACTCTTGGCTAGGGGGTGAAGTGGTAAAATATAGTTTTAGGTTGGGTGATGGTGCTCCATGGCAAGGACTCTTGGCTCGGGGGTTGATCCATGGCAAGGACTCTTGGCTAGGGGGTGAACTGGTAAAAGATAGTTTAGGTTGGGTGATGGTGCTCGATTCTCCAGGCGACTTTCTTCCAATTGCTCTTGTCTGAACCACTCTCATGGGACTCTCATGGGATGTAATGTATGTTTACTCCTTATTTTTTGTGTTATTGAATTGCTGATCACATGTGTGTATAGTTGTATGTGTTATCTTGATGATTAAATTCTTATGCATGTGATCCCTATTGCATTGTAGATTTAGTGATGGGAGCATAACGGGTAGTTATTAATACTTTGGTGGAATCTACATGTGACCACTATGCCTAAGCAGAATTGCCTATACTAGCTCATCACATGTGTATAGTTGTATGTGTTATCTTAATAATTAAATTCTTATGCATGTGATCCCTAGCATTGTAGATTTAGTGATGGGAGCATAACAAGTAGTTATTAATACTTTGGTGGAATCTACATGTGACCACTATGCCTGAGCAGAATTGCCTATACTAGCTTTATTTATGAGATGATTATATATGGATACGTGGGATAACTACTGAATCTAAATTGAATCACAATTAAACTTAGCACCTCTTAAATTTATAGGAGATTTCTTATTTTAAGGTGGTGAATATTTATGCATGAAAAAACGATGTATGCTGAATAATCATGTTTTAATGCTTGGAATGGTATAACCTATGGTTCATGTTATCTATGCTATGTAGTAGGCATCATGGGAGTTGCATCCACCAAGGTTCGTTTAACCATTTAATCATATTTTATAAAATATATGTTAGTAATACTTCGACTATGCCAGTACGACTATGATCATGATTCATGGCCATGGTAGTTACAGTAAAATAGGGATAACATTTCATTAATGTTGTGTTGAGTCATCAAAGAATCTTATTGGTTGCATGGCTTGTCTATGCCAGTAGGACTATGATCATGATTAATGACCATGCTAGTTACAGTAAAATTAGGATAACATTCCATTAATATTGTGTTGAGCCATCAAAGAATCTTATTCATTGCATGCCATGATTGATTCTGTTCTCCAAGTTGTAATTTATGCTTAAGGGTTGACTTGAATTGTAAGCATTGTAATTGAATGTAAAAGTCCACATCATGGATCGAGTAAAGCACATAAGGAGTTGTAGTATTGTTCTCATGGGGTACGGTTCATTACTTCAATGTCGCAGAATGTTGAAGAATATGAATATAGCTACATGAATAATATTTTTTCATGTATTGATGAAATAATTATACCTATGACGACAATTGAATCTAAGTTTAATCGAAGAAAATTTATGGAATGAGAGCCTGGTAGGAAATTATCAAATTAGGCCGAGGGGTATGTGAAAAATGGTATTGGAGCATAAGTTCAAACATTTTTAGCCTATGGGCCAAGCCACCTTTGTAAGGTATGAATGAGCTTTAGGTTTTAAACAAATAAGAGGTTTTGATTGAAGGGTTTTGGTTATAAAAATTTTATAAGAAAAATAACCTGAAATCCATAAAGGGTTGAAATTAAATCTTAAAATTTAAAGCATGTCAATAGTGATTAATGATAATCAAAGGAAATTAGAATTCCTTAAGGTTAACTCTAAATCTTAAAATGATTTATGTGAGGGAATGTGGAAAAAATAACATATATATATTAATCCATGTTATATAAAATGTTATTATATCAAAGCAATCTATTTAAAGTAATTGATTGTCGAGAAATAGGTGGTTTCGATATGTTCCACATCTTTTGAATGCATTTGGAAAAGTGTAGTCTTTGTAATATAATGGTTCTAATATTTTGAATTCTGTGGCATTGTGGGAAGATTTTTTTAAAGAACCCCTTTAAACTCTACTCCATCTACGGTAATATATCGAGACGTGCCTTCTCGGAGGTTAGTTATATGTCAAGAATTTAGTAAAGGTTAGTATGTATGGAACCCATGACCCAATTGCTGCCCCATTGACTTAACCAATGAGTGCTAGAAAACATGCCGGCGGGAAAAGAAGTCTTCGAAGGACTTCGCCCAACCCTAACTCAAATTGCACCTCTCCTAATGCCTACATTTAAGGCTGCATATTTATTGTACATATATTAGTATATATACTGAAAAATAAGAGATTTTGGAATAATGAAGGCGATAGTGTAATAAGGTTTCTATTCCATAATAATATGGATAGGTTAAAAACAAAACCTCGAAGGTGAAATGTGTCATAGACATTTATGAGCTTACAATGTGATTGGTCGAGCTTCAATGGAGTAAATGCAACAACCTATCGAATTTATATAACCACATATATAACAAGAACAACGATGGTTCTTGTCTAAGGGTTAGATTGATGTGTAAATGGGTGTTAGCACAGGGAGTACTACTACTGGTAACTCAGATGACGTATTCTGTCTGTTGCAGGTGTCTGCCATCAAGAACTAAATGACATAATAAGTCAGATATGCTTCCCTATATGTTACGTTTCTGAGTGTTCACAAGTCTTGTGCTGGCATGTTGGACCTGGAGCAGTGGGAACTTTCTCTATGATGAAATCAATAGGTGTGAGGCCAGATGTTATCATGATTTCTGGTGCACTTCCAGTTGAAGGCTATTTGATAGCACTGAGTTGGGGTAAAGAAATCCATTGTTATCTCACTTAGAATGGAATTGTATCGAACTTGTTTGTTGAAGACGCTCTCATAGACATGTATGCCAAACGTATAGTATAGAGGATGCCTAGCATGTCTTTGAGAAAATGGTAGTAGGAGATATGGTTTCTTGGAATGCAATGATCTTAAGCTTTACCCAGAAAGGATATTGGGATGAGACATGGAAACTCTTTGATCATATGCAATTGGGGGAGTAAAACCTAGTTTGACGCGCCATAATGAAAGAATGGTATTAGCAGCCGAATGATCCTTTCCGCCTTTTGGTTAGTGGATTTCCTACTTCCGGAATTAACACAACTTTTGTAAGTATGTGAATTAAAGCAAACACATCTATCAAACTGGATGATGAAGAAAATCACCATAAAGATGATTTTTTCCTTTCGACCTTATCCACGGATCTGGAAGCATTTGTGAGCATTCGACCTTATCCACTGGTTCAGAGAGGTTCAAATTCCTTTGATCCACAAAGCCGATTTTGTGGCTTACGTTATCCTCTAATATGGAAATGTTTATCCACTGATTTGTTGATCAAGCTACCTTGAAAGCAGCCAGTTGGATAAGGTAACTATCTTTCTAGTTCCACCGAAGATTGGATCAATAAGATTGCTTTAAAAACCTCCTATATCCATATGAGTATCAACATCGACTTTCACCCTTAGATCATTCTTCATCTCATCATATGCGTGCATCTGTGTATTAAATCTAGTTGTATCGATAAAATCCATGGTCATAGTTTGGATGTCATTGATGCATCAACACTTAGCATGTATGAGTGTGTGCTTGCATATAGATAGTGAATTGGATGCATTGCATATGTACAATAGCATAGACCTAACTCAATTCATTCTAGTACCTTGAAATTGCAAAACTTAGAAGATGCATATATTAGGCTTAGAGAAAGGGCCAACTTATCAAAACACTGGAACTAGAGATATGTAATCTAGAGATGCATATTGGACCAATATTTATATGGGGTTGCACTAGAGGATGGTAAGAAGTTGTTGTAGTAATACTATTAAATAATGATAAGGATCTTATGGATAATAATGAATTTTAATGGATTTTTATAAATAAAACAAATGATCTTTTATCCAGATTAGGGTAGAGAAAAAGTCATAGAATAAACTTAGAAAGAGATTGAAAATTTGTTTACTACAGATCAAAGCATTCTTTTGGTTGCAATGCATATCTTAATTACTACATGCCTTCTCTAACCTTTTTTCGGAGCTGGAGAAAATGGTTAATATGGTCTAGATATTAAAAAGGTACATGGAATGAACAAATTTGCCTTTCACATTGATTAAGAAATATTGCATATTTTATTTATCCAAAGAAGTATAGTTATTGGAAAAATGCAGAATCCTATTCTAGGAGAACATTGATCCTTCATTTAACAACTTTTGAGTGGAAATTTGTGACTCATGGAAAATATGTGCAGTAAACAGTGAAGGAACTTGTTAGGTTCAAGTTGTCCTGTATTCTCTTCCATGCTTATTAAATCACCCACTTACAGATCAGATTTAGCCCTTCACCGAAGAATCTAATTTTTTGTAATGGGTGTGAAAGCAGACTTGTTGCCTCTTCATGGGTCTTGGCTATGCTGGCAGGGGAAAATCACATGTTTGTTATTTGTCTGCATAGTATAAAATGTTATGTTGTATCTTCTTGTGATCATGAATGAAGTATAAGATGCATTGATTTCATATATATGTATAGAAAACACCATATTTTGCTAGATGGGGAGGGGGAGGGCATGAAGACTACAATTGTGCAACACTTCCTTTACAAAAACCTATGTCTTGGTGATTTTTTGATTGAATTATGCTTTTGAGTAACACACCTCATTTGTTAATGGAAACAAGTCTAGATCAACTCTTGACTCATGTTGATCCATATTCAACATGACAAAAGTCAAAGATATTTATATGCTTATGTTGTTGAATAACGTTCAAGATCACAAGATTAAAGTGTCTCTCTTGATGCCCCATTGAGCTTGAAAATAACGAGTTATGGATTGCAACATAATATTCTCTTGAATGCCTAAAAGTTAATTGTTCTCATATGCATATGCTGCTGAATGCTTAGTTTCAAGTTTGAAAATCTAGGGACTACAAAATGGGGTGCTAATCTGCTAGTAGTTATAGCTTGTTGTGTCCAGTCATGTGCAAAAATCTTCTTCATAATATACTTTCCATTAATTTGCTCCTCCCGGGAGATTGGGTTATATTTTATTTTAGACATTTTTCAAATAAAAAAAATCTAAATAAATTATTATTATAATTTATTACTTTATCTATTTTTAAATTTCGTTCACTATAACTCTTATCTTTCTTTATTTAAAGCATGCCTCCACCCACATTGACTTGGTTATGTCGTGGCTTTACATTAAAATAAACACCGATCCGCTTTCAAAATTTACGTTTTATGCGGCAGTTTGGAGACATATGCACTTCTTTATAATAAATTTAGTAATATTAACAATAGTGGAGGAATATCGTGAACCACCCACGCATTTAAAATTTATACAACCAAATTTTATAGGATGAAATTACTGGTCTACAAGGTTGGATGGACTGCATATGAACAATTCAAATCAGATGCCACCTATGATTTACCATTATGACTCACCAATTTCGTTTCTTTCTAAATGGAGTGACCCATCCATAGATTCCAATGTGTTGAACTGGTAAATCCCCTCCGCGGACAGAGGCGATCCCACTAGCCCAACACTCGTCTAGCAACAATCACACACGCTACACGCAAGTTCCTAATTGCATAAATCAAAGATCGATCAGAATGATCTACCTGGAATCCAACGCTATTTGTTGTAGAAGAAACGCCGTTCCCGTCCCTTAGCTTTGGCTGGTTACAATCCTTACACTCCACGTAAACAAATTGTTGAACTGGTAAATCCCCTCTGCGGACAGAGGCGATCCCACTAGCCCAACACGGGTCTAGCAACAATACAACACGCTACACGCAGGTTCCTAATTGCATAAATCAAAGATCGATCAGAATGATCTACCTGGAATCCAACGCTATTTGTTGTAGAAGAAACGCCGTTCCCATCCCTTAGCTTTGGCTGGTTACAATCCTTACGCTCCACGTAAACGGACACCTGCACAAGCAAAGAACAATACAAACACAAGCGTAAAATCCAGTATATGCAATTATGTATCGGTCAGACAAGATATAACTCAAATACCATCAGAAGACAAATGAGTGGAACCATAATGATAGTCGTTCATTAATCAGTAAAAATAGAGAAAGATTACAACCAAAGGGTTCTAACGTTGAACCTCCTATGATTGGGCAAGCAGCTAAATACGCCTTGCAAAGTGACCTCTTCTCTCTCAATATTTTGGCAGCATAACCCCTCTATAACTCTCAATTCTCACTATCAATCCAGCATGAACTTGGCACTCACAATAGCTCTAGCAAAACTAGTTTGTTTAATGCAAGGTGACAGTCATTTATAGATGGAGGAGGAGGAAGTATGCATTGTATCCGGACACCTACTAAAGATTTAGCATTGTCCCAGAATAGCAACTGAACTTGGTTGTCATGGATAAAAAGATGACACTCGACCACTTCCATGAGATTTTTTCCCAGAGAACTGCATGAGCAATGAAGGAAAAAACACTTCAGTGCGCGCTGGCTAAAAATCATAACCAAATTTGGGTGGCGCGGGCTTTGCTCTATGACAGAGCGTCCATGGATGCGTCCTCTTTGGAGTAACTGAGCCATTGGCGCGGGTAAGACACCGTGGACCCGCGCTAATGGAAAAAGGGCACTTTTTAGGGCTAAACTGCAAAAGGTGTCTTCAGGGAGTTTGAAGTTCATACTTAGGAGAATCCAATGCAAGTGTTTTTAAGTTGTTCACTAGTCACAAGTCCATAAATGCGTCCTCAAATGTGCGAAAGTAAGGGTAGCAAGGACGGTGACCAACGGTGACAAATTACTGCGTAACAGATGCCCCCTAAAGCATGAGCCTCAAGAGAGAGAGAGAGGTGAAGTGCTTTACAAGACCATATATAGCTGCCGCCGAGAATCTGCATTGAGAGACATAGTATGATAGTTCAAATACATGATATATGTGGCATGGACGCAGCCATCCATAAAGAATACATGATGATCAAGATCCGTAGTATGGACGCAACCATCTGGTTAGGATCGATGAATAGACTCAGGTATGGTCACAGCCATCCAGTGAAAGAGTCATGTATCAAAATCACGCCTGGATTACAAGAGACACAATCCAGGGTCTTGCGCTCCACCTCGACCCGAACGTAAGTACAAGTTCAAACATGTGAAAATGTGAGTTGAAGTCGAACATGCATGAACATTGTCTGATTACCAGCCAATAATGAAAGCTGTTAACAGACGCGAGAGGTACCACCGATAATGACAATGGTCCTCAAGGTACTATAGGTACAGTCTACGGTGTGTGAATGAATGAGCCGATGTTGAACACCCGTAGAGTCATCCGATCATAGGTCAATAATGAAAACCTCACGTCGAACGCAAAGAACCTGCCATTGAGGCGATCCCACTAGCCCAACACGGGTCTAGCAACAATCACGCACGCTACACGCAAGTTCCTAATTGCATAAATCAAAGATCGATCAGAATGATCTACCTGGAATCCAACGCTAGTTGTTGTAGAAGAAACATCGCTCCCGTCCCTTAGCTTTGGCTGGTCACAATCCTTACACTCCATGTAAACGGACACCTGCACAAGCAAAGAACGATACAAACACAAGCGTAAAATCCAGTATATACAATTATATATCGATCAGACAAGATATAACTCAAATACCATTAGAAGACACATGAGTGGAACCATAATGATAGTCGTTCATTAATCAGTAAAAATAGAGAAAGATTACAACCAAAGGGTTCTGACGTTGAACCTCCTCTGACTGGGCAAGAAGCTAAATACGCCTTGCAAAGTGACCTCTTCTCTCTCAATATTTTGGCAGCATAACCCCTCTATAGTTCTCAATTCTCACTATCACTCCAGCATAATTTCAACACTCACAATAGCTCTAAAAAAACTAGTTGGTTTAATGCAGGGTGACAGTCATTTATAGATGGAGGAGGAGGGAGTATGCATTGTATCAGGACACCTACTGAAGATTTAGCATTATCCCAGAATAGCCACTGAACTTGGTTGTCATGGATAAAAATATGACACTCGACCACTTCCATGAGATTTTTCCCCTAGAGAACTGCATGAACAAAGAGGAAAAAACACTTCAGTGCGCGCTGGCTAAAAATCATAACCAAACTTAGGTGGCGCAGGCTTTGCTCTATGACAGAGCGTCCATGGACGCGCCCTCTTTTGAGGAACTGATTCATTGGTGCGGGTAAGACACTGTGGACCCGCGCTAATGGAAAAAGGGCACTTTTTAGGGCTAAACTGCAAAAGGTGTCTTCAGGGAGTTTGAAGTTCATACTCAGGAGAATCCAATGCAAGTGTTTTTAAGTTGTGTCACTGGTCACAGGTCCATAAATGTGTCTTCCAATGTGCGAAAGCAAGGGTAACAGGGACGGTGACCAACGGTGACAAATTACTGCGTAACAGATGCCCCCTAAAGCATGAGCCTCGAGAGAGAGAGAGAGGTGAAGTACTTTACAAGAACATATATAGCTGCCGCCGAGAATCTGCATTGAGAGATACAGTATGATAGCTCAAATACATGATATATGTGGCATGGTCGCAGACATCCATAAAGAGTACATGATGATCAAGATCCGTAGTATGGACGCAGCCATCTGGTTAGGATCAATGAATAGACTCAGGTATGGTCGCAACCATCTAGTGAAAGAGTCATGTATCAAAATCACGCCTGGATTACAACAGACACAATCCAGGGTCTTGCGCTTCACCTCGACCTGAACATAAGTACAAGTTCAAGCATGTGAAAATGTGAGCTGAAGTCGAACATGCATGAACATCGTCTGATTACCAGCCAATGATGAAAGCTGTTAACAGAC
>APFE030095046.1:22568-37617 GCA_000404065.3 Pinus taeda
CCTCCAAAGTACTGAACAAACTCTTGTCGTCGGTCATGTGGAAAGAAGCTCCACTATCAAGAAACCAACCACTTCCCACCATGGATGAAACCATGCATGTGAAGAGTGTGAAATCCAACTTGAATTGTGAAGTAAGTGCCTCACCTTCAGATCCTTCCCCAGATCCCTTCTTCGATTTCCTCTGTGGACAATTTGTAACAAAATGGCCCACCTCATGACAACGAAAGTATCGAACTTTCGATTTGTCAACCTTCTTCCCACCATGGGAAGAATTGGATTCAGACAGAGAAACCTTCTTCTTCCCCTTCTTCACCTTACTCGCTAAGGCACAGTTCTCTTCATCCTCCATGGATGAAGAACCATCTCTCATGCTCTGTCTGATCTCCTCCTGCATCAAATCCGACTATAGTCATTCCCAATCTGGAAGTTTCTCCCTCCCATGAACCGAGTCCTAGTAGTTTTACCAGCTCTTAGGAAGGTCGAGTGCTAGACTCACCATGTCATCATCAGATGTCACGACCCCTACACTTGCAAGCTCATCCCTGCATGAGGTGAGCTTGTTCAGATACATAGAGATCATGTCACCCTTTTCACACTTGATCTTTCAAAGTTTGTCCTTTAGTGCGAGCTTCCTTTGATCACTGTTGTTCTGATAAAGATCTTTCAATGTTTTCCACATTGAAAATGGAGTCTCCTTCCCATGGAGGCTCGAGACTATGTGATCTTGAACTCCCTCCAAGATGATTCTCCTAGCTCTAGCCACACACTTCCTCCATTTCGCCAACTCTTGGGCATTAAATCCTGAGGGCTTGGGGACTTCTTGATCAATGAAGCCCTTCACCCTGTTATCTTCTATTACTGCCTCCATGTGATCCTTCCAGGCTATATAATTCGAACTGCCATCAAGGGCATATTCGAGTCTCAAACCATAAAACGCCATTAGTGAAATAGATGCTCTGCGGACAGAGGCGATCCCACTAGCCTAAATGGGGTCTAGCAACAATCAAACAACGCTAACACAGGTTCCTAATTGCAAAGTAAAGACCGATGATGAGGGCCTACCTCGAATCCAACGCTAGTATTTGTAAAAGAGTCGTCACTCCCGTTCTTTCGCTTCATCTGGTCACAATCCTCACGATCTTCGTGAACAGACACCTACACATGCAAAGAACAACACAAATACAAGCATAAAATCCAAGAAATGCAACTATGTATCAGTCAGAAAGGATACAACTCAAACATCATTATAAATACAATAAGAGTGGAAGCATAATGATAGTCGTCTATTATTATTGATAAACAAAAGAGAATACAACCGAGTTCTGGCGTCAAATCCTCCTTTGGCTGGGTGATCAGCAACACATGCCTTGCAAAGCTTGTATGGGATGGGGAACAAGCCTCTCTCTCCTTGGTTACTTGGACAAATATCTCCTCCTTAAAGATGTAGCCTTATGGGGATGAACAAGGCCTCTTGTAGCATGAGCTTAGCAATTCTCAGAATTTGGGACTTAGAATTTGGAGCTTGAAGAGTAGAATTACTAACTAGCTTGTCAAAGGGAAAAGAACAAGCTTATATAGAGGTAGGAGGAGTAGATAAGACCATCCACCAAATTCAAGGGATTGTCCTTATCATTAGGAAGCTTCCATGAGAGGTGGAGAACTACTTCCCTCCTTAGGAGATACGAAGCCCAACTGGACTAACTCATACTGGAATCAGTTCATGGATAGGTTAGAAGGAACCTTTGGAAGTTTGTTTGTTAAAAACTTTACCCAACTGGGTTGGCGCTAGTGCGACTCTGACACAGAGCGCCAGCTGGCGCACCCTCCTTGGAGGATTTCCCCCATTGGCGTGAGTGACACACTATGGAATAGTGCCAATTGAAAAAGAGCTATTTTTATGGGTATTTTGCAGAAGGTGTCTTCAGGGCATATGGAGTACATACTCAAGGGAATACAATGCAGGTGTTTTCAAGTTATGTCACTTCTCACAGGTCCCGGAATAGGTCCTCCAATGTACGGGAGAAGGGGTCACAAGGACGGTGAAAAAATACTGTGTAACAGATGCCCCCTAAAGCATGAAGCCCGAGAGAGAGAGGGGTGAAGTGCTTTACAAGAACATGGTCGACTAAAAACACGGCCGTTGGAGAACCTGCATGAAGTACAACTGATATCTCAAATACATGATGTACATGGTATGGGCGCAGCCATCCATTGCAGAGTACATAAAAATCTGGATCCCAGGTATGGATGCAGCCATCCAGTGAGGATCGATGAATAGACTCAGGCATGGTCGTAGCCATCCAGTGAATGAGTCATGTAGTGATGATAATAATCCACAAAATGCAACCTGGATCTCAACAGACAAAATCCAGGTTCTTGCGCTCCATCTCGACCCGAACAAAGTACAAGTTCAAGCATGCAAATATGGGAGTCGAAGTCGAACATTCAAGAACATCGTCTGATTACCAGTCAATGATGAAAATTGTTAACAGACGCGAGAGGTACCAACAATAATGACAATGGTCCTCAAGGTACTATAGGTACAATCCACGGTGTGTGAATTAGTGAGCCGATGTCGAACACCCGTAGAATCATCCGATTGGAGGCCAATCATGAAAACCTCACGTCGAACACGAAGAACTTGCCATTGAGGCATGCAAGCTCCAAGGTACCTGAAGGGACTCTCTAAGTCAAATTCCTGGATAATGAGTTGAAGTCAACAGGAAGTGACCTTGATAGAAGGTGGGCCATAATGTTTCCCACATCATCAACATGAGACATAGAAGGATAAAATGTTTTGTGTGAGGTATCAAAGGGAGGTTGAATATTCTACAGAGGTCAACTTCTCTTGAACATATCGGCAGCACGACAGTGGACTTGGCAGTATTTGACATCAAATGATCAGGGGTCATGGTGACAAGGCGATGAGCAGATGAATGGTCAAACAGGATAACCCAAACCCATGGAGGCAAGTGTAAAACAAGATGAGATGTCCCCACCCAGACACGAATGCAAACAAGTGCCATGTTCAAGAGCGACATACTGCCGACAAGACGATGATTACGGTTCTTTTATTCCCCCACCATTTCTAGTGAGCACCCCAATTATTTTTGGATGACAAGCTTGATGGGGATAACATATGCTTGAGAGACGTCATTACGATGGAATCCAATGTCATTAAGTTTTAACGATTCTGACAAAGGAAGAACTCGGCGTCTTTTCTTGTTTAGAGAGTTTGAAAAGACAGTGAAAAGGAAACTCCAGGGGTGTCCTTTTTCATAAAGTTGTGTCTCTCGAGCCCGAAAAAGTATAAAACCATGCTCGAAAGAACCGCCTGATCATTGCGACCGAGGGGTAATTTTCATAAGTAGTGACTCTGATCTGAAAAAGTAAAAAAGCGATCAAAACCACGTCGCTTCGTGACCGTTAATGAACCGGAAACAACAAGGGTCTGACGATCTTTTCATTTTTAAACGGTCGGAAAAGGGTTTAAAGACGACTACCTCTCATTACCGTTTAACGAGTCGAGAGGGCCAACTCGGAATTCTTTTCACGTTTAGAGAGTCAGAAAAGAGAAAAAGATGACTCCAAAGTGACTTTTTCGTGTATTTACCGAGTCCGAAAAAAGTATAAAATATAACTCGTTTCGCCGCCAAAGCTGCATAAACACCTGTCGCTGCACAAGAAATCGGCGTAAAATCCATTTTCGACATAAATATTCATAAAAATATCCATAAAATGACTTTTTAAAACCTATTAGGGGTCAAAAAGTTATAAAATAGTGAAAATGGTAAAATTAAAAATTACTTTTCACTTTTTACCTTTGGAGAGCGACATTAGGGCTTTTTGGAGTGCGACCTTCAATTGGCGATTTCGACAAATCCAGTGGACCATTTCGAGTGTCGTCAGTGTGAGGTAAGAGGTCTTGTCCTTAGCTCCATTTCCATCTGTTTAGAATTTGTTTTTAGTTGCATTTTCATCCCCTATGGGGAGGATTTTTAATTTAGGGGTTGCGCCCATTGGCGCGGGTTTCGGGCACGGACCCGCGCCAATGGGGCAATTTTCCCATAGGGCACGCGCCCATGGGCGTGACTGTTTTAGAAACAGCCGCGCCAACGGCTGGGCGGATTTTAGGCAAGTTTTTAACAAATTTAAACCCTTTTTTATTGCAATTTCAATTTATGTAAGAGTCTAATTCACTATTTTGGCTTGTATTTGCAGGGCAATCCACAAAAATGGTGATTGTATGGAAGGAATGGGAACATGACCAAGTGGACACGTTAGCCTTAGCGAATGAGGATTGCATGGAAGCTCTCAGAGTGTGTGGGCTCAAAAAATATTTCATACTATCCTATTTACGAGCTCAGCCAAAGCTCTTGCAGTATCTGATCAACTTGTGGGACGTAGAGGAACAGGTGTTCCGGATACGGGACCAAGTGCTGGAGTTAGACGTATCTGATGTCTATTTCCTGACTGGATTGTAGCGATGAGGGCCAGTGCCTCGATTGACTAGTAGCAGGCCATCTGGAGAGAAGATGGAAGAGGTGAAGGCTCGAGTTTGCCCGGAGGCAAAATATGGGCAGGGCAGTTCGAAGGTGGATATCGCCACCGTCCAGGACCTGACACTCAGAGCATTTCTATTCACCTTCACACGAGCTGCGGGGGCACAAGTGCCCCACGAAGCTATGAAGAACCACTTGATATTAGCAACAGAGTGCATTAGCCCGACGATCTTCAATTAGGCATCAGTTGTGACAACCAATATGAAGAGGCAGCTGACAAAGGCCAAGCGAGGCAAGCTGCAACAGTTCGGGTGCGGATCCATCTTGGTGACGTTCTTCTTGGAATGTGTGCCAAGCTTCCAGGGCCAAGGGGTCTTTGTTCTAGACCCAGCACCCCAAGAGCCGAGGATGGCTCGATGGGCGGCATTGATGCCGAGGGGTGGTGGCGGTCAGCAGATGTCCTTTAGACCTGAGTTTTTCGGGTGGCTTTGCCGCCAACTGATTGTGGTGGAGGACTGGCCGTATGCGGGGACAGACTTCAATGGAGACCCTGAGCTTCCCCTGCCAGAGGGAGAGGACTAGGATGAGGAGATTGGTACGTCCTCATTTTTTGATTTTGTGTTTTTATGATTTTTTTGTGTTAGTACATGCTTGTCTTAATGACCTTTATATGCATATGCAGATGTCAGCCCAGAGCGTCCAGCTGGCATGTCTCCCATTGCGAGGAGATACCCAGTAGCAGCAGCAGCAGCAGCAGATCCTCAGGAGGAGGGTGGTGACAGAGGGGAGCTTATCCAGAACCTCGAGGCTATCACTCGAGGGATTCCAAATTACGCTCGGCTAGCGGATGTCCCGCTAGCGTACCAGAGGCACACAGTGGGGGTGCCAACTCGCATCCACCGGCTCCTGAAGTGTCTAGTGCAGGTGGTGACGTGCTACCATGAGCACCACTGAGACTAGATATCTAGGCTTTTCTTTTCATGCATATGTTTTGAGAGACATGTTGTCTCCGGATGTACTCAAACAAACATGTATTATTTTTTTATGATGCACGGGGTGCAAACATTTTGGACACACACACACATATATATATATATATATATACATATGTTTTATGGTTTATTTTTCTTTATGCTTCTTGTATTATGTTGAACTACATGTTATGCAAATGCCTGTCCAACACATAATTAGCTAATGCATCGGTTAACGTATTAAGTCGTCTTGGAATATGTTGATAAGTAATGAAATCAAAATCTCGTTCTAATAACTTAACACGTAAATACAACCTTAAAATCCGATGATCTATGACGGAATAACGCCCATTGAGTTGGTGGACGACAAGCTGAGAGTCCAAGTTCACAACCAATGTTCGAATGCCGAGGTTAATCGCCTCAGCTAATAATTCAATCACAGCACTATGTTCAGCAACATTGTTCGTTGTATAACCTAGACAAACCCCTTGAATGTCTACTAACTCCCCATGAGGATCGTAGATCACCCATGCCGCAGCTGACAAGTTGTGTGTGCTGCGGGAGGCACCATCAGCGAAACCAACGTAAGGCGATCCAGACATCTGTCCAAGAAGCAAAAAGACACAATAAGCGGCAATCATGTCGACACACCAAAACAAAAATATAAAAAACCTGCACACACAACACACTTGCTGAAAGCACACGTATATACAAAAATAGAGTGCCTGGCCTCATGCATAGTATTTTTTCAGATAAAGCCCATTTCGGGGCTTATCGAGGGGATTGCCTTCATAATCAATAAGCTCGTAGGCTCCTTTTTGCAAAACTCTTTTCACAATGTAGGGCCCATGCCACATAGGCTCGAATTTTCCTGCCCCCAGCTTATCGTTAGCTTGATCATAGAGGATTACTAAGTCTCCCTCAATGAAAGAGCAGGGGTTAACAGTATTATCGAAGTGAGTTTTCACTCGCTTCTTCTGAGCTTCAATAGCTAAGGAGGCTAGACGACGAGTCTCGTCCAGCTGCTCTAAGTAAATAAGACGCTCTTCTACTGGAGTAGTATCAGGGAGAAATTCAACGGCTATCTTTAATGAAGGAATCTCACACTCAATAGGAAGGGTAGCCTCCAGTCCGTAAACTAACTGAAAGGGAGTGAAACCGGTGGCATCCTTCACGGAGGTACGGTAGGCCCACAAAGTAGAGAACAACATCAGATGCCAATTGGATTTATGCATGCCAACAGTTCGTTGAAGCATTGTGACCAAAACCTTGTTCACGACTTCCACTTGACCATTTGCCTGAGGATAGTACGGGATCGAACTATCATGCCTGAGGCCCAACTGGGTTGTTAACTCGGTCATCATGTGATTACGAAAATGCTTTCCATGATCAGTGACGATGGCTTGGGGTACTCCAAACCGCGAAATAACATGGTTGAACAAAAACTGCGTCGCGGTGTGACCATTTTCAGACAATGTAGGCATCGCCTCAGCCCATTTCGTGAAATAATCAACAGCAACGATGATGTACCCATGCCCCCCGGCTGAGCGAGGGTTACAAGTCATATAATTGATGCCCTATTTGGCAAAAGGGTCGACGGTTACAACGGGATGAAGTGGAGCAGGGGGTGCACGCATCTTCCATTGGTAAATTTGGCACTCATGACATGAACGGACGAAAAGAATGCAATCCTTAAAAATGGAGGGCCAAAAATAGCCAGCACAGAGGATTTTCTGTGCAGTGGAATATCCAGACATGTGACCACCACACACACCAGAGTGGCAGTCATTCAAAACTCTCTCTGCTTCTTCGAGAGTCAAGCATCGGCGAAGAACATAATCAACACCGAGACGGTACAGGGTGTCCCCAATGATGCGATATGGTTGGGCTTGATGTCGGATCTGTCTACAAGCATCTTTGGAGGTCTCGGGACAGAAGGAGGATGTCTGCAAGTAGACAATAATATCCCCGTACCAGGGATCGAGGGTGCTAATGAGGAAGAGAGTTTCGTCTGGAATGGAATCCTCTAACTAAGAGGAGGCAACAGTAGATGGAAAAGAACACAAAAGTTCAGCAAAGACAAGTGATTTCTTAGACTTGGCCGCAGTAAATTCCAAGTCAAACTCCTGGAGGATGACTATCCACTCCGAGTATTTTCCCCCCAGCAACTGGCGTGACAAAATGTAGGTCATAGGGTTGCAATCAGAGATCACTGTCGTAGTCCGCAACAAGATGTAATGACGGAAGCGTTGCATAGCACAAACGGCGGCTAGTGCCAACTTCTCGACATAGGCATATCGAGATTCTGTGTCTAACAAATTGCGGCTAAGGTAATAAATAACATGTTCAGTGCCATCATCGTCATCCTGAACCAGAACCATGCCGATGGTGGCATCAGCAGTGGCTAGATACAACGTGTAATCGCGATGATAATTCAGAGGCCGCAACAAAGGGGCGGAAACAAGAAGAGTTTTAAGATGTGCAAAAGACTCTTGAGCTATGGCATCCCATTGAAACGGGGTGTCACGCTTGAGTAACCGTGTGAAACCTTTTGCCACCTTGGCATAATTCGGGATAAATCATCGTAAGAAGCTTGCTTTGCCCTGCAAACTCTGCAGTTGCCGTAAAGAAGCAGGGGGAGGAAGATTCAAAATGGCTTCGACTTTAAGGGGATCCAAGCGGATGCCCTCTCGGGAGACGATAAACCCGAGAAGTCAACCAGATTCTACGCAGAAGACACATTTATGCAGATTAAGTCAAATATTGTAGTGTCAACAGCAGAGAAAAATTTCGCGGAGATGTGACGGATGGTCTTGGCGCTTAGCCGAATGAGCGGGAAGGTCATCCAGATAAGGTTGTACGATGTGCCAGATATCATGAAAGGCGTAAGACATCGCACGTTGAAAAGTGGCACCGGCATTCTTGAGACCGAAAGGGAGCTTTTTATACACAAAAGTACCCCACGGACAGATAAAGGCCGTCTTGTGTTGATCGGTAGGCGTGATATTAATCTGGTTGTAGCCAGAAAAGCCGTCCATGAATGAATATATCTCACTCCCAGCACACTCATCAATGAGCTGGTCAATGAAAGGTGCGGGTAGTTATCTTTTGGGCAGGCTCGGTTAATATCGTGATAATTGACACAGACGCGAATAGTACCATGCTTTTTATCTACAGGGACAATGTTCGAGACCCAATCTGTGAGTGGGATAGGGTAAATGAAACCAGCTTTAAGAAGTTTTTCAACTTCCACTTTGATTGTTGTAGCCTTGCAGGGGTGCACAGGGCATAAACGTTGACGAACAGGTTTAGCTCCTGGATATGTAGGTATCTCATGCACTACGATGTTTGGATCAATGTCGGGCATCTCTTCATAAGACCATGCAAAGACGTCACGGAACTCGCAAAAAAGATCTACATAGATTTGAATTTCCTCAGGAGTGCAAGTGACTCCTATGTAGATGTTCTCGACAATCCCTGGTTTGACAGAGATGTCGATAGGTTGGGTTTGCGTAACGTTCCCCAAATTCCCTTCAAACGATACTTGATAGACCTGAATAGGTGTCTGAAGAGGTTGTGAAGGGAGACACGAAGCAAACCACTCGAGCCAACATTTCCCGAAGGGTTGGGAGAAACGGGGAACGGTGGTGAAGATTGAACCATGGAGGTTCCTCGAGAGACATGGTCTCTATGATGGCTTCGTCGGAAGGAAATATTTCCTTTAATGGGTCCGAGGAGGCACATTCTCCAAGCCAAGGGGAGTAGTCGTATGATTCAAGAGCTCCGCTTAAAGAAGCAGATTCAGCAGGAGGAGCCGATACAGCAGCAATTTCGATGTAGTTGAGCTCGGCGGGACTCAACGACATCTCCTCGCCCCATGACTCTATTTGGTCGATGGGAGGAAGCACCCAAGGATCAGAACGAACTGAAATCATAGTGATGGAGGCAAGTTTTGGAGGTGGGAACGAAAAAACACCCATGAGGGCAGGATCTTTGAAGAGCCCGTCTCCCACAC
Organism: Pinus taeda; assembly: GCA_000404065.3. Lineage (NCBI taxonomy): Eukaryota > Viridiplantae > Streptophyta > Pinopsida > Pinales > Pinaceae > Pinus > Pinus taeda. The sequence goes on from APFE030095046.1 coordinate 32,057, forward strand.
TCTCGAATGGGATGGAGGTATGCTCAACAAAAGGTACATTTCCTTCAGAAGAAGAAGCGAAGAAGGAGAGCTGGTCTACCATGACAATTTCCCCTGGTGAGGGAAACGAATGACACAGAAGAGGGACGAAGCCACCACACGCATGGCATATGTCCAACTCCGGCCCAGAAGGAGGTTGTAAGTAAGATTTGCGTCAACGACCTCAACTTCTACTTCAACGGTTTTCCCTTCTAAAGTAATCGGCAATCGTTGAAGGATACCATAGGGACGCGATTCTCTCCCATCAAAGGCTTCCAGTGTCATGGTAGACTGGCTCAAAGTCGGAGACACGATCACTTTCCAACAAGCAACAGACATGATGCAAGTTGACGCGCCTTCATCAATAACCGTACGATGGATCGTTTTCGAATTGATGATGACTTGTATGAGAAAGGCAATTTGGTGAGGCAGCCTCGGGACATGGCTCTCGAGATCAAAGGTGATCAAATCCAAATCTGCCGGGTCGATGCCACCGATGGACGATAGTAGGGACTTCCTCTGAGGGGGGCAGCTCTGGAGAACTTCTAAAGCGGACATAGCCGACGGAGCCTGCGCTAAGTCCTCAACTATGCTATAGTACTGGGTAGCACGAGCATTTGGGTTGTAAGATGATCTCCGGAGTACTCCTTTGGGAGGGGGTCGGATTGGCATCTCAGTATTAGGTCTCTCGATGTGGAGCGGACCAGAACTGGACGGAGGAGCACTTGAGGAGACCTCAGGCTCCTTCCCGGCGGATGACGGATATTCCTTTGTTCAAGTCGTTACATGAACGGGAATGGTTCCAACCATGAACACTTGGGAACCAAAGGGAGATGAACATGAAGATGGATCAGCCACCATTTGAGTCTATTGAGAGGGGAAAGGTTCTTTCAGAACCGCAGGAATCCCAGGAGCACCTTTCAACAAACGACTAAACTCGGACCGCCTTGGGCAGTCTTTGGTATAGTGATCCTCATCACAGATGAGACAAGGATACTTTGGTTTACGCTTGGCTCATTGCTCGGATGGAGGTTTGGAGGAATCCTATTTAGGTTACTCATACTTATTCTTTGCTTTCCCCTTTTTCTTTCCTTTCTAGGCCTTGTTCGCCATGGAGGACTGGATGGTGTTAACCTCGAAAGTACTTCCAGAACTAGAAACACCCTGAGAAGTGTTTTCATTAGAAGCATTCGATTTTTGCTTCACAGGGTTCGAAGATGATTTTTTCAACGATGGATTTACAGAGCCAATAACCCCATCAACAGATGGCTTTGGTGGAGCTTCAGATGTACCGTGTCTCAGGGCATCGGGAAAATACTCATATAAAGTACCTGACTGAGAATAAACTAAGTCAAGGTACTGATCACGCGTGATAGCTTGCTCTTCAGTCACGCAAGCTCCCATAGCAATGTCCCGTGCGATCTTAGGGACAAAGGAATTTGTGAACCAATCGGTGAGGAGTTGATCAGGAATCCAGAATTTGATCAACCGACAAGGACTTCTCCATTCATGGATATGATCAGAGATGTGCGTAGTCATGTCCTGCTTGAGAGACGTAAGGAGATGAGTTCCTGTTTCCTACCGAATGGGTAACTAAAAATGAGTGAGGAATGCCATTGCCAATGAATTGAAATCTTGAAAAGACGCACAGGTCAATTCAATGTACCATTTAGCAGCGGTGCCGGTGAGAGTCCTTTGGAATAGGCGAAGCCGAACTAAATTGTCAAGCCATGAATTAGATGAACACCAAAGGTGGTAAGTCATTACATGGGCTTGAGGATCCTCTCCAACTTTGCCGTCAAATTTGGGACAATCGTCGGGTATCTTGGTTGGAATTGGCGGCCATTGTGGATTATGCAAGATAGGATCATTGGTTAATTTCGACACATCGGGCAGTTCCAACTTTGCTAAGAATGGTAACTGAGGGTTGAAGGACATATGCGGATATGAGGTAGGGCCAAAGTTCCACCCAGTTGCTGGTTGCCCCCATTGACCTTGTCCCGATGGGCCAGGTCCATAAGGGTTGTACCCATGACCAGACGGTTGATTCTAGATCTGCCCCCCAGCACCCCATTGGTTACCATACTGACCTGCAGGAGCAACATTTGGTTGCTGATAATTTTGATAAGGAGTGGCCAGCGGCTGTTGATAATTTTGATACGGGCAAACTAAGTTTTCCCCTAGGGTTGCTGGTATCCATATGGTTGTTGGGCTCCATATTGAGCCTGGGAACCAGGCTGCGTTTGATAAGAAGGTTGGGATTGAAACCCACCTTGCGGCTGGAGACCAGTTTGATTCTAGGGCTGATAACTGGGTTGAGCTTGAGAAGCAGGAACCATTTGCACGCCCGGTTGAGCAGGCCCAGAGAGATGTCCTTGGAAAGATAGAGGTTGGGCCATCTGGCAAGAAGGTTGTCCTAGTTGGATTTGGGACAGACCTACTTGCCCAGAAGGTTGAGCTTGCTGGGTGTTCGGTTGTCCTTGCAGACCAGATGGCTGACTAGGCTGAGCAGCGGGCTGGCCTTGCTGCATGTAAGGCTGACCTCCCTTCCTAGAAGGGTATCCTTGCCCGGTTCCAGGTTGTCCTTGTTGTGCGTAAGGTTGTCCCGGATTCCCATAGGGTTGACCCGAAGGGTATTCCTGCTGGACTCCAGGTTGTCCTTGTTGACCATAAGGTTGTCCCAGGTTTCCAGAAGGTTGCCCAAGATAGGTAAAGGACGGACCACCATAGGCCAAAGGTTGTCCCTGAGAGGGTTTTCCTTGTGAGGCTCCAGGTTGCCCTGGATAGGTTTGGCCATAATACTACTGCCCATGATTAGGCTACGTGTAGGATGGCTGACCTTGGTATGATGGTCCTTGGGACGGCTGCCCTTGATCCGGACGGAATTGGCCACCACCATAACCAGTGGTACCCCAGGCGACATTCAACGGAATGGAAGCCTCAACAGCGGGTTGAGCTGGCAAGGAGGTATACAAATGATGACCGATAGGGTCATAATAAGGGCCTTGCATGCCTGGATTTTGGACAGCATGCAAGTATTGAGAATATGCCCCCCCTGCTGGAATGGTACCAGAAAAGGGTGGGGCACTTCTTGCAGGATGAACAACTCTAGCTACATATGCCGACTGACCACTATGCACTGGACCACGGGATGGGCCAACAACAGTAGTTACAACGGAAGAAGTCGTAATGGCACTAGCAACCGGAGTTGAAGATGCGACACAAACGGTCGGATTGGTCGGAACTAACGTGACAACGGTATTGTGAACTTGGGAAACAAAAGATCCCGTAGTGGGAATGATGTTATGATACCACATAGTACCAGAAGAGGAGTTCCCAGAGCCCATGGCATCCCTCAGAGATCTATAACGCGCAGGCACTGTAATACCAAGAGGGGTAACAGTGTAGGGCGTAGATATGATCGGGGATGTGGCCGGGATAGGAGTCTCAATACTTGACACAACAGGTGTTCCACTCGCTACAGGGGATGTATCCTCTCCGTACAGTTCCCAAAAAGGGTTCCAAAACAAATCGTGAAGCTCATCCTCTGGAGCACGAGAGCTCAACGGTTGGACACTTGGAATAACAAGAAAAGGGTCACCACAAACCGGTGTCTCAGGGGCAACAAAAGAAGGAGACCCTTGGTCACTATGGACGGGAGACGGGATTGATGGATCCGCCAGGATGATCAAATTCAAAAAATCCTAGACAAGCTAACGGAGAAAGACCCTACTCGAAACTAATGCAAACAAGATCTAACAAGGTAAATGTAATCGTGGTCGAATAAATTTTAAGACATTAGGACACAACTTGACCTTTTCATGTTTTAAGAGTCGAGAAAAGGACAAAAGATGACTCTAGTCGCCTTCGATATTTAGTGAGCCCGAAGTGACAAAGGCTCAAGTGAGCCTTTTCTTTTAAGGAGTCCGAAAAGGATCAAAAAGTGACTACTCTAGAGAAACTAGGCAAGGGGTTTACCAGACAATCCAAAAAACTGCATATACACCTTAGCAATCATATGAAAGCCAAGGACTTTCCGTACGGCAGTCAATCTTCCCGAATGTTGTGTTCGGTGCGTTACGGGCTGTAAGGCGGTAGACACGACTTCCTGTGGATCAAGGATGATAACCTAGTGGAGTCTCCCCATATATACGCAACGGTACGTGGGAGCACAAGTCCGTACTAGACCACAGTTGAGTCACAAAAGGAGGAATCACCCAACCTTAAGTGAAAACAAAAGTGACTAGGTTTAACGACGTCGGAGCACGTCTCTAGACTAGAGCTCTAGAATGTGAGCGTTATGTTCTAATGCATTTTTAGATTTATTCAATTTATTTTAAAGTTGATCTTGAGTTAAGTTTCGTTTTTTAGGTCTTACCATATGTAATCTCTCAAAATCCCTAAATGCAATCTATATGCCAAAACATGTCATTCCATTCGATGAATGCTAATTACAAGAGAGTTAAAGAGATTTCATGCAAACGAAACAATCATAAACAACAAAGAGTTTCCCTAATGCATCTAATGCAAATAAATAAACTTTTTTTTAAGATCACTAAATCACTAATCGAAATGAAAAGTCCTAATTTTCATTAACTGATTCAAAGCAAAAGAGATTTTCTTTTCAATAATGGCAAAATGAACTAAAGAACTTTTGAGAAATAACACCAACAAATTCTATCCAATACACACACGTTCAGTTCCTCAAATCAGCAAATCAAACATCTAAAGAACCAAAAAGATCCCAAAGAGAACAATGAGCCGTGTGATCTGGGCTCAAAATGAGACAAAGTGGAATTCAAGTGAAAACGAAGCAAATCACCCAAATAACACAACGAAGTGATTCACAACTACCAAACAAGTGTAAGGGAGCAAACAAAATAGTTGACTGGACCACAAAAATATCAAAACACCTTAGGAAGGCTCGATTCACAATGCCACTAGATGCCCTAGGGCTAGAAATGCGAAATCGGTAGAAAAAAGCAAACACCCAAAGGGTAGCGATCGAAACTAGTCAGATCACACTCCAACACACTCAAGTAGTCTAATAAATGTACTTAGAACAAAACCAAAGCTCAAAAGTTGAGAACCAAGAAACTTCAAAAGTTTACAGGCCTGGCGCGACTGTCAGGCTGCAACAAGCGCCTTTCAGGAATTGGCGCGGGTTGTAAGTGTGCAACATGTGCCAACTGGCGCGACTGTCACGCTATAAACTAGTGCCAGTCAAGTTTGCTATGGAAAAATAAAAACAAAAGATCCAAGGCCAAACCAGCAATGCCTAAGTACTCTCAAGAGGCAAAAACAACACAGGCATTCAACGTAGAAGGTTAAACAAGCGGGAGAAACCAAGGAAACAATCAAGGAACAAGGCAAGTTCCAAGTCGTTCAGTTTGCAAACCAAACTGGAGATGGACTGAAGTAGCGTTGATCTACTTCACTAATGCAAAGCAATAGAGTTTTGAAGGCTATCTAGCCAGACTTCAGGCTCCGTCTAAAGTTTACAAATCAAACAACAAGACAAGATAAACAAACAAGACAAAAGC